>VWZI01015442.1:0-21991 GCA_013396835.1 Psilopogon haemacephalus
ATTTTTCACACAAATTCTCCAATTAGCTCAAACCAACACAACAAAGAACTTTATATTACAGTGAAATATTCATGTCATATATACCTGAATTTAAAGAAACAAAACAAGATAAATTATCAGCATTTGTGATTATAAGCTTCTTTTCTATTCAACATTCTTGGCAATGTTCTTTCACTTGACTTGCCCCAGGACCATATTTTAAATATCCTTGATTTTCCTTATCTTGTTTTCCCAAAAAAAACCTAGATGCACATCTCTACCAGCCAATGTCAGTTTGCTGTATCAAACCTGTTAAGAGCCCCTTTGCTTGTATAGTATAGCTAACTGTTGATCAGACCAACAATTTTTCTGAAGAGGCTAGTACCTTCCAAAGAGGCTGGTACCTTCTGATGGTACTGTTCCTTCTCTGCTTCTGACTTCTTTGCATCTGATTTCTAAGCCATGCTTTCATGGTAAGCTCAATAATCAGAAGAGTATTTAGTGTCTAACTCTCACAGACACTCTTCAGTACTTAGTGATCATGAAGAATGCAATCATCACACACATTGTGATTCTGTGATAATATTTCAGCTGGTTTAATGATTAAAAAAAAAAAAAGAGAGACATGCAAGTTTAAAATACATGATGATCTTCAGAGGCCCCTTCCAACGCCTACCATTCTGTGATTCTGTGGTAATCCTTCATCCTGGTTAGTGAAGCACCCTCTAAAAATGTCAACACAAGATGGCAGTAAGCAAGTATAGAACGTGTCACATAAACATTGTAGAGAAAATGACACTATGAATGACAGTGCTATAAATAACTTCAGCAGAATTAAGTAGCTGTCAAATCACCCCGTGTGAAGAGTTGGTTAACAGTTGTGAGATCTTAGTCTTGTTCATGTGTATGAAATTAGCTTTATTAATTGATTTTTCGTTACACTGATTAAACATTTAGAATGTCGAAGCTGCAGTTGGGGATTCTAGTTCAAAGAAAACTCTGGCCACATGGTCTTGTTTGATTTACTCTACATGTTCAACTCTGCTTTCATTTTTAGCTTTCAAAGTTGAGACACAGTTATGAAAAGTTACAGTCACATCACTCGAAGCAAAAAAAGGTTGAAAGTAGAGAAAAACATGAGAAAAGCCTAGAGACACCATCTGAACTCAGCAATTTTTACAAGGAACTGGAGGTAAGAATACTTTGTTATTACATTCTAATTTTAGTATGTCTTTAGAACTAACCTGGAAATTAATTTTTCTAATAATTCTACCAAAAATTACATAATTTTCTTCCTCTGGCAAGAAAAGACACACGATTTAATATTCAGACATTGTTCTTTTATACAAGTTTTATTCATGTTTTTAATGGTTTATGTGTTAATATAGGGTTTTTTTCATAAGTGTAGCTACTAATATATATGTTTAATAAATATGTAGTAGACAATATAATCTGCTGCAGCACGAGACGTTTTACATATGCAGGATACAGTTACATAATACTTGCCATTAATTCAAGTTTTATAGAACTCAGGACAACTTTGACTATGGAAGGATAGATAGAAAAAAAGATTCAGGACTGGAAACCTCTTGTATACATATCCTGTAAGCACCAATGTGCTTGAGGCAGCCCACAACCTTGATCCCTAGATGACAGATGAGGAAGGATTAGACACTTAAAAACACCCTCCACAGAACACAAGATTTGGCCATATTCACAATTCCTATGGACACAGAATGGATTTTCATCTACTTATACTTGGCTAGATTTACTGGTGAAAAAACTTAAATCTAATCTTACTCCTTATAATCAAGTGATGCCATCTCTAGCTGTACTAATTTTTGCTTCTTTTTTTTTAACTTATCCAATAAATTTGCCAATATTCTGTGCAAAGTGAAAGAACTTTCCAAAGGAAAAACTGCAGAGCTTGTTGAAAAATAACACTTGTGAGGTAGAAAATTAACAAGGGAACATTCTGGTTCAGTTTCTGTCTGGAGGGAAGATTGTTTTACAGAGCCTTCAACATGTTGGGCAGATCAATCTTAATCACTAGTCTGATGAAGGAAAGAAGTATCACCAAAAACATATTTACGTTTTCTTTGGCCACCATTTGTAAATAGCATCATGAAGTAGTGTGTTCTTTGAGTGTTGACTGAACTGGGTCCTGTAGGAAAACTACGGAGAGGGACACAGCTGAAACAGGAGTCAGTTGTCTAGGTGCTAAGCATTGTGAAAACTTACAGGTTGATGATGTAGATTTATGTAGAGTTGTGATGTTGATTTATGCAAATTTAAGATGTACATTATTTAGACACTTTGAGAACTTCATAATCAGAAGTATAAGATCTAGCAGATTTTAAATACTTAAGCTGCAATTAAGAATTAGGGTTTTTATTTTGCAGTTGCCTATGTTCGATGTTATTATACAATATACACGATTAATTTCTGCAACCTTCATGTGACTGTTGCTACATAACAGACCACATACCAGACACATCTCTACATCATATTGCTGTCTGTTCCACGTGGAAGAGTCCTTGCCCTCAGAAAAACCACTATGCTTCGGACTGCAGCACTGCTGCCAATATCTACTATAACAAGAATAAAAAATGGGTCATAAATCTACCATTGACTAAATGTATCACTACCACAAAACTGTCTGATCCAGCTAATGTAAGAATTACCTTACTTAAGATTAAAATATGAAAATAATGAAACACAATGCTATAATATGATTAATTATGCAGTATGAAAAATGATTGCTTGGAATATATTCAGCAAATTCTAGCATTCGGGAAATAACTATTGTGTTGAAAATCTACTAAGCTCAGCAGTGCTTTAGTAAGGCCTTGAACCTGCAGTTCTCATTAAGTAATCTGAAACTCCATTTGTATTGCATTGAATAAAATTGGAAGATGTTTATTGCCATAAAATGCCAAAACAGATATTAGGAAAGCTATAAGAAAAAAAAAATGTATTAATCTATGGTGGAAGGCTTTTTTTTACTTTTTTTCCAATAGCAAATACAATCTTATTTTTCAAAATTTGAGGAATACACCAGCTTAGAATAATTACTAAAAATTTTTTTCAAGCCAGTATTTCCTTTGTGAAAAAGGAAGTTGTCATAGCAGCTTATACATATTATAGTTTTCATTGTATAAACCAATATACTGTTATTAAAAGAGCAACAGCTCTAGTAACTGGAGTTCTCTTTATTTATAAAATAAAAAAATAAGAGCCATTAAAGTCTAGTTGTGAACATATAAGATCTGGTATGATTTAAGAGCAAATTCGAAGGCTCTATAAGTCGGAGTATAAGAGCAAAAGCAAATCCAGGATTAGATGAATCTAATATCACAGGATTTATTAAACTAAATAATTTTGTTTAAACTAGATGAACTCCAATCGCTGGAGATATTCAAGGTGAGGCTCAAAAGGGCTCTGGGCAGCCTAGTCTAGTTGAGGATGTACCTGCTGATTGCAGTAGTGGTTGGACTAGATGACTTTTGGAGGTCCCTTCCAGCCCAGCCCATTCTATGATTCTATGAACTCAGAAAGGAGATGTGGCAGTCATAAAGAAGGCAAGAAGTAACATTTATCCACACAGCTGCTGTCCCCCCCAAAAAACAACACAAAACAAAACGAAGGAACAAAAAACCCCAACCCAAATANCCAAACCAAATAAAAGCTCCCAACCAACCAGTCAAACAAAACCAACAAAGAACCAAACAACCCAAACCAAACAGCAACAAAAAAAGCCCACCCCAAGCACGTTTTTCCACATATTAAGGATTTGATTCCCTGCTGACTACTCTACCTGTCACCAATATAGCTTTAATGTCACAATAACTGCCCTCCAATAAAATGAGTGCATTATGGTCATAATTCTAAGTTCTACATTGTAGTCATAATTCTAAATTTTTCAGTAAGGGGAGTGATTTTAAATATTTTATTCACTAGTTATGCTTACCGCACCTTTTATTCAGATTAAAAGCCTGCAAGACTGATTTTTCTTCTGGCTGGGATTTTTGGATAGCTGTTTTAAACTTCTGGGGTTTTTTTTCCTTCCCAAAATCATGGAGAGATCATGTATTAATTTAAAACCTAGATTTTTCTTAGAACTATGCAAATTACAAAGCTATTTAGGTTAAGAAATAAAAGTTCCCTGAATGGGACAATCTATCAAAATTATTGTATTTATTTAGATACTCAACAAAAATCTTTGTCTGAGAAATGTAATTTATTTCAGGTAAAATTCCTGGCTTCCTGCTTCAGGAAGAAAATTATCTGTTAGCTCAGGGTTATACTAGATGAAATTTGGAGGTCCCTTCCGACCCAACCTATTCTATGATTCTGTGAATCTGACAATACATGGATACATTAAGGGAGACACATACAGAAATACCTAATGATACATACAGTAATTCTAATAATTTTTTTCTCCTTCAAATGAGAAAATTAAGAAGTTTCACAATGAAAATTACTTAAAAAAAAAAAAACTGCAAGAAGCAGTACATGTTAGTTCTTACTTTTTAACTATACTGTGGAGATATTTTTCTTTTCTATGCTATTTACTATCATGCAATTAATTGTGATGATAATCCACTAGAAAAGCTTCTTACCAAGTAAGTAGTAAGTGCCATTACTGACTGAAATATAAAGTTCTTTCAAATTGAAAATAGATTTTTTAAAAGATCATAAAATATCATAAATCAATATAATTTATGCAGAAAAAATAATTTCTATTTACTACTCAAAAAATCACACTTGGAGTTGTCTGTTGGATCACTTATCCCTTTTTTATCATATTTTTCAGCCTCCAAGTTTCCACTTAATTCTTGTTTGACTCTGTGATTCTTTTTCACTTGCCAAATTGCTTATCATGTTTTATATATAGCCTATTGATCTAGCATATTTTACTGATTTAACAATGTCTTGATGAACTAGCCTACTATAAAAAAAAATTGAAAATAGCTTACAAATGAACTGGGCCACAAGACAACTTGGAAATTAAGTAATGAGAAGCCAATTACATTGCTGCCTGGTAATCCCCTTTTCCACTGTTACTGAGATCATTGGATCTTAATCTACTGGAACACTTCTTTAGTAATTGCTCTGAGACTCTTTACCCATATCCAAGGATATCAGACAAGTTTTGGATTTAGATTCTAAAAGCATTTTATTGCAACTATTGCACTTCCATACAAGTGTGCTAAAAAATTAAGGTTTGGCTAAACAAAACTGATGTCTGATGC
Organism: Psilopogon haemacephalus; assembly: GCA_013396835.1. Taxonomy (NCBI): domain Eukaryota; kingdom Metazoa; phylum Chordata; class Aves; order Piciformes; family Megalaimidae; genus Psilopogon; species Psilopogon haemacephalus. The sequence goes on from VWZI01015442.1 coordinate 5,235, forward strand.
GTGTTGATTGTACAGATGAAACAAAGCACAGTACTCATGGTGACCATACACTTTTTTCTGTTGAGGTATTCCCTGCCATCAGCCGATTTTTCTCTGAAGACAGTTTTCTTCACAACTTTAACATAATACTGGCCAATTCATTAAATGGAAGTCTGGTGGGCTGTTTCAGAAGTATTAACTGAACCTATGTCTGCAACTCAAATTCTTCTTTTGTGAGGTTTTCAGAGAGAGTCTTGCACTATATATATATTTCACAGGATGCTTTGACATTTTGATATATCAGACTCCGTAACTTAGATGTGGTGGGGACCTCAATTTGTTACCTACAGAACTGAGCCTTGCCTGCAAGTTTCTTTTTGTCTTTTTATTTGATATGCAGCCAGTGGTTGCTTCTATCTAGGTGTTCAGCCAACACAAATTATGGGAACATAGCTGGTGATACCTAAGGCTGTCTAAAGCATGCACTTTGCAGTCCTTGTCAATGAAATATGGTATTTGTAACCCTATGGAATTTTAATACCCATTCGCTTCCTCAGCTTGATTTCTGCACATGATATATAGTTTCTCAGTTATATTTAGTTGTCATTTTTCAGCTAATTCTCAATCTTGTGAAAGATTATTGCTGATTGTTAATCTCCCAGTAGAGGGATCCATGTGGATAGTTTTTTAAACAGCAAAAACAGTCACCATAGTACTTATGATTCTTCACAGTGCCTGGGAATGCACAAGTACCACTAACACAGATTTTCTGAAGTTTTGGGGTTAGAATTTTAATTAGTGCAAGAAACTGAATGGAGTGTGAGACTCTGCAGAATGTACAAATGATTCTTTCCCTGAGTTTAAGGATAATATCAAAGTACAGTTCCTGTAGTAACTGAGCTGTTTATACATGAACTGTGTAATGCTAGATCTCTAGTCAAAGGTTAATATCTATCCTGAGGCACACACACACAAAACGGCTGAGTTCAATAAATCAAAGAACATTTCTCTCAAGTTATTTTTTATAGGTAGCTGCTTTGACTAGGTCATCATAATCACCTTCTTCACATTTGAGGCTAATTAACATTAAGTGCTAAGGAAATACACGGCAGCTGAGAAAAATCCTTGAAAAAAATTCTGTGCCCTTGAAACTTTCTGGAAGACATTTCTTTTTTACAGAGGGTGAGGACCATGAGACTGAGAAAAGGAATTATCCCTTAGAGAAATAATGCAAACTGCTCCAGTTGTGCCATCTTTTCTGAGCAAATCCTGGTGAAGATGGAAATAGCTTTATGATTTTAGTAACAAAGGTTTGGTTCTAACAATTTACATATAATTATTGAATTTAATTTAAAATATTTTCTTGTTTTATACAAGCAGACCCAGAATTATCCATTCCAAATAAGCAATAAGAAACAAAACCAAGAAGAGGTAATTACCTATGGCCAGCACGACAGTGAAAAGGATGAGTTAATTATTGAAAAGCTAAAGGCAACTGTGAATGAAATAGCAATAAACAAGAACAAACTAGAAGAAGAAAATCTGAAACTCCGTAAGGATCTAAAACTGTACCAAAAGCAGTGCCAGGTAGTAATAGTTGGGGTTTTTGTGTGTGTGTGTGTGATGACTGTGGAGATAATGTTGGTGAATTAATTACTTAAGAATATGCTTTAAAATGCTGGACTGAGATACATATATAAAAGAACTGTACATTGGTTATGTTCTTTGCAGGAACACAGAATTAGCTGTGAACAGTAACCATTTTTCAACAGAGCAAAGGAAAAATAGAAATGTATTTGACATGTAATGGTATATTTTACTGTCTGTTTATCTAGAGGTTTATATCTTTCCTATATCCATAGCATCTACATAGCATCTACTTGGTTTCTTGTATATAAACGACTCCTGTGAAATATCTTTAATTGATTTACAACTTGTTGAAGACTGTACCATATAGCTAGTAAATGACTATATAGTATATATTTCTTATTATTGAGAGAAGATATCTCAGTCAATGAATTTTGAAGTTGCCAGCTGTGTAAAGAACCATCAATTTCTAGCTTATCCCCACTTTACCATTTTTCAACTATGGTGGATGTTAGTAGGTGTTGGTCTCTTCTCTCTACTACGAGTAATACGACAAGAGGAAATGGACTCAGGTTGCACTTTGGGTATAGAAGAAACTTCTTCATTGAAAGGGTTATCAAAGGCTGAGATAGGCTCCCCAAAGAGGTGGTTGAATCCATGTCCCTGTAAAAGACAGAGATGTGGTGCCAAGGGGCATGGTTTGGAACCAGACTTGATACAGTTAGATACTCACTGGACTCTATGATCTTGAAGGTCTTATGCAACCAACATGATTCTGTGATGATGTGTGTGAAGACAGCCATTTGGGCCTCTTCTTTTGGTTATCATCTATGAGTTCTGACAAGACTGAGATAAAACAGGATCTTTACAGCCTTTTTTATTAGTTACAGCTGAAACAGATCAGAAATGAGATTCTCATTGATATATTTTTCTGGTAACATATAAATTATATTTTGCTTATTTATTTAAGCACTTCAAGGCTTCGTAATATATTGAGTGGTCTATAGTAAATTCAACTCTTTCTGAAGAAGGATAATTTCTTTCATTTTATACACAGCCTTGAAAAGTTATAACTTCATATGCAATATACTTCAGAGGAATGAAGATATATGTCATGGAGGTCAATTTCAGGTTTTGTCAGAGCATCCAAGTTTAGCACATGTGATGTTCATGCATTTCATTTACACATTAGTTCAGCAATCTATTTTCCTGTATACAAGTTGTTGGTATGCAAGAAGAAAGCTCTGTTTTGGGGCCTCTTCCAGAAACTGCCATCAAAAGTAGTGAGACTGGAATGTGGAGTGCTGTAGCCTTTAAGCATGAGTATTTCTGGAATTATGTGAATAGAATACAGGAGCTAAAGACAGTTTAAGTAGAAGTGGCGCTAGATGTATGTAACATTATCAGCTAAAGGGCAGAAAGTTGCAGAGTAGCTGTGATGGTGGTGTGGAATACTTGTTTTGGTTTCTGCAAAATTAATAATCTATATTAATTTTTATATCCAGGCAAAGATCATTCATAACTATTAAAATTGTTTATTAACATTAAATCTCACCAGAAAACTTATTTACAATGTTCAAAATGCACAGTTTGGATATTTTTACACACAGGAAACCTAGAACACTTTAAGAAATAACTACCAAATACAAACATTAAACTTAGAATTGGAAACAGGTTGTTAGTTTCAGTTATACCTCTTGCCCACCAGGGTCTTGAGAGGCTCCTTTCTGCTACTAAGGCAGAAAGGCACAAGAGAATCTAGTTACAGAATTTCTTAGAGAGAGGCTTTGAATATTTACTCACAAAGTAGCATCAGACAGTACCCAAAACTTGAAGGGAATTCTGTTACAGAATCACAGAACATTAGAGGTTGGAAGGGACCTCCAGAGATCGAGTCCAACCTCCCTACCAAAGCAGGATCACGTAGAATAATTTGCACAGGAGTGCATCCAGATAGGTTTTGACAGTCTTCAGAGAAGGAGACTCCACAGCCTCCCTGGGCAGCCTGTTTCAGTGCTCGAAAGTCTGTCAGTGTCTTGAAAGTTGTTGCAGGCAAAGCATAGCATAATGTGGCAGGGCAGAGCAGGCAAAGCAAAAGTAAAACTGAACACACATGTGGCAGGGCCTATTTATTGTTTTGCCTGAACGTAATGGTTGCCTTGGCCTCACAAATTCACCAATCAGAATGGCACTTTGCTAAACCTGACCATATAGGTGAAGTCAGGAGCTTGCTTTCCCTTATTTGGGAAGAACAAGTCTGGGCAAGTCTTGGGCACTCAAAGTGGGTGTCTTCTTCCTGCACTCTGCATCCTACCTCCCCACCCCTGCAGAGGGAAGGGCACCATGGAATCACGCCTGGGCAAGCCAGGACATGTATCTTCCACGACAATATTGCTGTGCTGGTTAGAATAGCCACACTTGCAAATAGCTGCAGCAGGGGAATGCTGAAGTCAAGTCAGTCTGCGGTGGAAAGGTGTAGCTCAGAGAAAATATTTTTTTTTAGGAATGCCTCTCTGAGAAGGAAGGATGTGCAAGGCCTGTTGTCAACCAAAAGGAGTAAGCAGGTTTGCATAAAGGAATGCTAGGTGGATGATGGGAATAGTTAGACCTGATGTGGGTAAAGGAGGGAAGACTATATGGGAATTGCGAGGAGATGACTGATGGTAATGGCAGCAAGCCTAGTAAATCTTCTATGTCTATAACCATTTTATGTCTGCTTCTGAATATTTCTCTCACACAATTAACTGCCAAGGAAACAGTGGTAAAGTGAAATGTATGGAAGACCAGTGTGTTGACTATACAGAAAACATGAACTTTAGAAGATCCAAATGGAGACTGTAGTCTATTTCTCTACCTTATGAATTATCTAACAAATTTAATTGCAGCCATACATGAGAGGCAGCCTGAAAACATCACACAGGAGGTTTGGTTCTTGAAAGGTCTGCATTTAGGCAGCTGCCAGACAGCAATTCACATAGAAATACAGCATATAATTGTATTTAAAAGGTTAAAGAATGCATCGGGATTTCATGGCAAGGTAGTGTGGAGGCTGCAGTGGTAGCTTCTGTGAAAAGGCACTAGAAGCTGCCCCCATGTCCAATAGAACCTATGCCTGCTAACTCCAAAATGGACCTGCCATTGACAAAGACTGAGCTGTTTGGTGACGGTGGTAGAGCCTCTGGGATGACATATATAAGAAGAGGAAAAAAGACCTGCTGTGCAACAGCAGCTGAAAGAGAAGAGTGAGAACGTGTGAAAGAAAGAATTATGCAGAAACCAAGGTCAGTGAAGAAGGGGGAGAAAGTGCATCAGTCACTGGAGAAAAGATTCTCTTGCAGCCTGTGAAGACCATAATATGGCAGATCATGGAGAGTAACAGTGGAGCTGATATCCACCTGCAGCTTGTGGCGGACCCCATGCCAAAGCAGGTGGATGCACCTGAAGGAGGCTGTGATTCCATGGGAAGCCCACGCTGGAGCAGGCTTCTGGCAGGACCTGTGACATCATGGAGAGAGGAACCTACTGTGGAGCAGATCTTATGGCAGGACACGTGGCCCCTTGGGAGACCCACATTGGAGCAGTCTGTTCCCAAAGGGACATGAAAGGACCTACACTGGAGCAGTTCATGAGGAATCGTAGCCCATGGGAAGGAAGTTCATGAAGGACTACTGGAGCAAGTGAAGAGTCTGAGATGTTCTCCCCTTGAGGAGGAAGAAGCAGCATAAGCAACTCGTGACGATCTGAGTGCAAGCCCTGTTCCCTTTCCTGCTGTGCTGCTGTGGGGAGAAGGTAGAGAAATTGAGAGTGAAGTTGAGCACAGAAAGAAGGCAAGGGTGGGAGAAAGTGCTTTAAGATTTGGGTTTATTTCTCAGTATCCTACTCTGATCTGATTGGCAATAAATTAAATTCAATTCTTCTAGCCAAGCCTATTTTGCCTATGATGGGTTTTGGTCCTTATCTCGACCCTTAACTAAGCCTTTTGTTGATTTTTTTTTCCTCCCCTAACGTGAGTGGAGTCATCTAGGTGCTTTAGTGAGCACCTGGCATTCAGCCAAGATCAACGTACCACAAATACTTTTGAGTAGCATTAGAACAGGAACCGATCAGAAATTTTTTGAGACTTCCTTTTGATACCAAACACAACAAAGTAGTAAAAGCAAAACTTTTCACAGGGAAAAATGAGGATATGGTAAATGTGTCGACTTGAAAGTTGACTCTTTAAAAAGCTGTGTTTCACTAGATATCTTTAAAACAGAACCGAAAGTTTTCTGGTTCAAAATTAATTTTCATTTTTCTGTTTTAACTGATTGCAATAGTTGAAGTGGTACATATCTAAATGTTTTTTTTTTTTTTTAATGATGTGTGAAACTCTTGACCTGAAGTTCCGTTTCAATTATTACTGCAGCTGCTGCTGTGGCTGCTGGTGTTCCTGCTATCATTATAATTCACAGAAGAAAATAAAATTTATGTAAATACGTATTATGACTGCAGTCTGCCACAGATGATGTGACTTTTACCACACAATCATGCAGCATTCATTCCCCTTATCCACTCCAGAATGAAATCAGAAGGGTAACCTTCCCCCAGATTCCTATATTATAAAATAATTGTGGCTATTTCTTGATGTTGAAGTCATGAATACGATCATAAGCAAGTTTTGCAGACAATTTTAACAGTTCATTAAGCTTATTTCCCCTGAATATGCCCAGACTTGCATTTCAGACTAAAAAAAAAAAAAAAAGCTCTCAGCCTTAATTTAACAAAGGGTAAGATGAATGAATCTATATATGCAGCTCCTACAAAAAAGGCAAAAACACTTCATATCTGTCTTCAGCAGCCCTTTTAGCCAGAGGAAAACCACAGGCTTCTTGGAAGGAAGGTCATTCTCATATGAGGCTCTGAGGGAATAAACCTTTGAAGTTCCTTGCTTGTAGTGTCATTTCTAGATTCCACTTGTCTTTTGAAAGTTTAAAGGCTTTATTTTTGCTTTTAATCATGGAAATTATATTAAAATGAAGGAATTATGAAAAATATCAGGGGTTTTTTGGTGTAATAATTTTAAAGGCAAACAATCAACATTCTTGGAAAATCCCCCCTCCCCCCCCTTTTTTTTTTTAATCTGGAACATGCTTTTTGTATCTTGTGTGAGGAGGAAATAAACATTCTGTAGATATTCTCAACATGAGGAGAAACTTCTTTACAGTGAGGGTGATGGAGCATTGGAACAGGCTGCCCAGAGAGGTTGTGGAGTCTCCTTCTCTGGAGACTTTCAAAACCCACCTGGATGCATTAAGGAATCCTCCTTGGCAGGGGTGCTGGACTTGGTGATCTTTGGAGGTCCCTTCCAACTTTTAAGGTTCTGTGATTGTGTGATTATTATTGCAGGGATCTCATTATAATTGCTACTTCTGTTATTTGTGTGTTACCTTCCCACGTTCTTATCTTTCATATGTTTTCAGCGTATTTTGGGGGAATTCTGAGTTCTCTGAGAATTCAGATTTCAAGATGCCAAACATAACATGTATACCTTCTGTTTTTCTATGACGTTATCAATCAGGAACTAAAAGTGAAATAGAGAAAGGATTTGTGAAATCCTAAGAAAAATAATTTTGTGATTCTTTGAAAATGTTTTGATGTTCATTGAAATAAGCAATTAACTCCATGCAGCTAGAACTAGTTTTGGAGATGACTCGCACATATCTAAGTATGTGAGTCTAGATGTATCTGCTCCACCTTCCAGGCAGTGTTTAATGAAGACATGTACCTAATCCTGCCTTTCTCTAGCCTTGCAGTTTTCAAACTTACCAATCTGGAACTGGTGCTTGGAAAATAGAAAATGGAAGGTACTTATGGCACTAATTCTTGTACATGAAACATACTCTACAGTGCAGAAACTGCTGAAACTATATTTAGATGCATTTAGTACAGTAAAGAACTTCTGACTGATCTTTCTTATGATAGCTTCAGAGATAGATCCATTGAAGCATTGCAAAATGTAAAGAATATTCAGCATCTCATTTTTAGATGGCATTTCTGGAGAAGACACTGACAGGATAGCAAAGTCCTTTTCAGAATTGAAACTCAAAATAAAAGCACGTATGTCCATTCATACAAAGTATACAGATATGAGAATTAATGTGTTAAAATACAGCATTTAAAAAACTTTATTCAAATCTGTGTTTTTATTTATTTAAGTATATTTTATTTATTTATGTGTTTTCTTGTTCCTCTAGAACATGGAGGCAGGCTTTTCAGAAATGAGAAACGAGTTGCACTTACGAGACGCTCTCTGGAGAAGGATACAGCTGGAATGCCAACAGTTGCATACAGAATTGCTGAAAATCAGAGAGTATAAAGATAGGCAGGAAATTCAAATGAAGTATGTTGAAGACAAGCTTTAAATTAACAAGTACTTCTGAGCTAATAACTTTTTTCTTGCATTTGGTTTAAATGAAGTCTGTTTGAAAAGGTACTCTGGATTCAAAGAGATTCAATAAACAATTCTACAACAATTTCTTTGGCATTGTATATGACAAGATTGCAGGGAATAGATGGAGGCTCTGTTAAAAGGCTTTAGTGCTGCCTAGATCTTTACAAAATAATGCATTTCATGCATTTCTATTTCTATATGTTTACAGTCTCTCATTTTCTCACCATAAAAACTCTTTGGAAGTAGGTTCCTAGAAAGATGGTTTGCCTAAACTACTGTAGCTATTTGAGATTACATGAATTACCAATCTACATGAGATTTCAGGATTCTTTTTGCATGCACTTTCACTGTACTTAATCTTTAGAAATCTCCCAAGATCCAACTGGGTTTCAGACAAATCTTTTGTTGTTTTTGTTCTTTTTCATTGGCAAGCAGGTCTTCCGTGTTTAAATTGTGGAGGGGATATTGTAAGCGAGAGGTTATTGAACATTCTGCTTGTTTCATGTTTTGTTTATTTCTAATTCAAAGGCATCAATCATCTTGTGTACAACTTACTGAGCAACTAGAAAATAAAAGCACTGAGTTATTGCTATTGGCACAAAATCAAGAATGCCAACAAGAAGAGCTAAACAAGGTATTTAATATTATTAAGAGAATCCAGATCTTAACAGATATATAGGATTTTTAGAAGAGAGCAAAGTATTGACCTTGGGTATGTGCATGTGCACATACCCAAGCTTTAAGAAAGAATTATATTTTCATATGTGAAAATGTTTGCATTTCTGGAGGTAGTGGTATAGCTATAAAATCAACATTCTGATTCTGTGCACTAACAACAGAGCTAGCTACTGTACTGAAATGCTTAAGCATCGCTGTGATTCAAACAATACCATGCAAATAATAAACCTTCCAAGGCTATGAGTAATTAAATAGGCTATAGAAGGTAAACAATAATTTGTAGGCGGTCTCACATGTAAAATGTGCTAACAACTCAACTGATACAGATCACTATGGCAGATACTCGCACAAAACTTAATCTTAACTTAGTCACCTGCTGCACAGTCTAGGGCAGAGCTCTTCAGTATGAAAAAATGGTCAACAGCCAGCTGAATGTGAGCCAGCAGTGTGCCTGGACAGGAGAAGTAGGGAGATGCCCCTGTATATGGCACTGATGAGGCCACACTTTGAATACTGTGTTAAGTTTGGAGCCCCTCACTACAAGAAAGACATTTAGGTCCTGGAGTGTGTCCAGAGAAGGACAGTGAAGCTGGTGATGGATCCAGAGAACAAGTCTTATGAGGACTGGCTGAGGGACCCAGGGTTGTTTAGTCTGGAGAAAAGGAGGCCTAAGAGGAGACCTGAGAGGGTGTAGTGAGGTGAGTCTTTTCTCTCAAGCAGAAAGTTATAGGACAAAAGGAAACAGATTCAAGTTGTGCTAGGGGATTTTAGGCTGGTACTGTGAAAAAGGGTTGTCAAGCATTGGAAGAGGCTGCTCAGAGAAATGGTTGAGTCATCATTCCTGGAGGTATTTGAAAGATCTGTAGATATGATGCTTAGGGATATGATTTAGTGGTCATCTAGCAGACCTAGGGTAGCAGTTGGACTTGATGACCTTAAAAGTCTCTCCCAACAAAAATAATTCTATAGTTCTATGACTGTGCATCACATTGTGCATTTCAGAAGTGCTGTGTGCAAGCAGTAGTGGCATGGCTTTATGGAATGGCATATGGCTTGGCAGGCCAAAACACTCTGGAAGCAGAGGGTGCTCAGAACTCCTCTTACAGGCACATTGAGATTTTGCTGAGCAGCGATGTAAGCAGGAATATCTGTAATTGGATGCAGCTGACTTGGATACAGCAATTTTGGCAGCATAGTCATGATCTAGCTCCTAGGATTTTTGAATCTACATGTATTTGTTTACAAGTCTAGTATTTCTGTATAGTTTGCATAAATAAAAATGAAATGCCATCTGTTACTGATTGTGTACAGTACTGTGAGAAATTATTAAAATGGTTTAAAACCATGGTTTAAAACCTCTTCTAGGAGGACAGGCTGAGAGAGTTGGGGCTGTTCAGTTTGGAAAAGAGAAGGCTCCAAGGAGAGCTTATTGTGGTCTTTCAGTATCCGAAGGGGGCCTACAAGAAAGCTGGTGAGGCACTTTTTAGGATGTCAGGTAGTGACAGGACCCAAGCTACAGAAGGGGAGATTTAGATTAGACCTTAGGAAGAAGTTCATCACCATAAGGGTGGTGAGACACTGGAAGAGGTTGCTCAGGGACCAGGCGGAGGCCTAGTCCCTGGACGCTTTTAAGGCCAGGCTGCATGTGGCTCTGAGCAACCTGATCTAGTGGAAAGTGTCCCTGCCCATGGCAGGGGAATTGGAACTAGATGATCCTTGAGTTCCCTTCCAGCCCTGACAATTCTGTGACTCTGTGGAAGGTTGTTACACTGTTTTTTATAGTTTCGTTTCTTAAATAAAAATCTATCAGTACTAAATTGTCAGTTATAACAGGAAGATTGTAGAAGCAAACTTTGTGTTGATTCTTGGAGAAATGTGCACAGGAGACAGTGCAGAAAGTCTGACCTTAAATCATAGAATGGTTTGGGTTAGTTGGACCTTAAAGATCGCCTAGTTCCAACCCCCCTGCCGTGGGCAGGGACACCTTCCTTTAGACCATGATGCTCAAGGCCTCGTTCAACACTTTCAGAGAGAAGCATCCACAACTTTCCTGGGCAACCTGTTCCAGTATCTCACTACTCTTATTGTAGAGAATTTCTTCCTAATATCCAGCCTAAATCTATCCCTTTCCATCTTGAAGCCATTTCCCCTTGTCCTATCAGTATAAGCCCTTGTAACAGAATCCCTCCCCAGCTTTCTTGCTGAACCCATTCAAGAAACTAAAAGGCTGCTATAAGGTCTCCCCAGAGCCTTCTTTTCTCCAGGATGAACAGCCCAATCTGTCTGGCCCTCCTCTGGACCCATTCCAGAAGTTTGATATCCTTCTTGTGTTGGGGGCACTGGAGCTAGATGCGGTAATCTAGATGGGGTCTCACAAAAGGAGAGGGGGAGTATCATCTCCGTTATCCTGCTGGTCACATTTCTTCTGATGCAGCCCAGGATATGGTTGGATTTCTGAGCTGCAAGAGCACACTGCTGGATGATGTTGACTTTTTCATCAACCAACACCCCCAAGAACTTCTGCTTAAGACCGCTCTCAAGCCGTGCTCCACTCAGCCTATATTTGTGCTTTCATATATGTATCAGGAATAATTCTCATAAAGTGATTTACCATATATACTCTTTATTTCTAACATAATTTCTAACAGAGTTTTGCATTAAAGAGTCACTAGATTGATTTATTCGTGTTGCACTTAAGTTTAAAATATGTTTAATGCAGCCTAAATTAACTTAGGTGCAGTATAAATAAATCACACTTAAGTTTATTGGATAGGTAATTCCTTGGATATTCTTTGCCATAAATTCCTGTTCTTAAAATTAACTTTATTTTATTCCATACTTTTAAAATGTTAATTTAAATGCCTTGTATTTTGTTCCTTTCTAATACTAAATAGGCAAATGATGGCACAAGAAAAGGGTTGAAAAAAAGATGTAAAAATAAATAAAGCTGTGTGCGCTGACTCTTGAGGATATTCTATTATACAATCTGAAAATCTCTGATTTGGTTATAAGAGTCAGTGTCTTGGAAGCAACAACAGGAAAGGCCCTGGTGGGTAGCAAGTACTGCACAACATTTTTCCTTTTTGAAATATATTTGCTACAGATAAGAAACCATCTTTATCGAGAGGAGCAGTCCCATTGCTCTGAGCAGGAAAGAATGAAGACAGAAATCTCTGACCTGACAGAAGAGCTTCATCAGAAGGAGATTACTATAGCAACTATCATGGAGAAAGCTAGTCTTCTGGAAAAGCAGTTAAAAATGGAGTTAGAGATGAAAGACAAATTGTTAGCAAAACAACAGGTATGTAAGCAGTCAAAACCAGTCTAGATCATTTTATTCCACACTATTGATAACGACATACGTTGTCTGTGTGAAAAAAAACCAAAACATTTCTTTTCTTGCTATAATTTTCATCAGCAGTACTGTAGTATCTGTGCAGTATTATTAAGCCAGTCAAATTGATACTGGAGCAAGAAAGCACCAGAAAATGTCACTTGTGAATCTAAAATGTAATTAATTCTGACCATCAAATGTAGTTACCATCTTAATATGAAAAAGGTCTTGAAAACACCCAGATTGGTATGATTAAACAAATGCACTTTATCATCAGAACTCTTTAACAGAGTGTCTCGAATGTTTCCTAGTTTTTCAATGTTTTAAAAGCTTTGTGAGGTATTTTATAAATCTGCTTAGAAAATTTCTCACACATTTAAGAATGAAAACTGTTAAGCAGTCAGTGTTTTATTGACAAAATTCAGTTCTACAATTAAACGGTTTTTCTCCATTAGTTACACATTTAGAGATTTTTTGGGTTTTCTGAGGGTCAGTTCATATTAAAAACTGTATTTGATGTAATACTTTACTTTCAACAATAGGGAAGTTAGTGCTTGGGAGAATGAGAGAAGCTTCCTGTATTATAGCACTCCTTACCAGGCCTATCACTGTAAGAGTGGATGTTGTTTCTAGGCTTTGTGACTACAATTTCATCCAGTTTCAGCAGACTGCAAAATCTGTCCCTGTTTCTATTTTGTAACTGCATGTGATCTTTTATTTTTCTAAGTGATTACTCATTTTAAAAAGGTAAATGAAATCAGAGGCATCACAATTGTGTATATTTTATAGATGGTTTAAGACTTCTTTCTGCTTTAGCATTGCTGTGTTCTTTATATANCATATAACTGCACACAGTGCTATTTTCAGGTTTACAATAATATTCTTATGTTTAACTAATAACTGAATCTTTTCCTAGCTGCTGGATTTCCAGTACAAGGTTATCAAATCAGAAAACACACATCTGAAAGAGATGGTGGACAACCAGGAGTGTGAAAGTCGCATGGTAATTTTTAAAACATCTACTAAGTACTACATTTCTTCTAAATGTAGATTGAGATCATGGCATATTTAGAGATATTTGACTTATGTAAAATAAATACATTAAAATTAAGTGTGTGACATAATCAAAATTAAGAGACATTCACAGAGCATCTGAAGATAAGTATAGTTAGGAATTGTTTTGATCTTAATTGTAGTAAACTGGAAATAAAGTAAATTTTTCAGTACCTGTCTAGACAACAAACAGTTTCTGGGAGTCTATTTTTTGTAACTGGCATTACTTGTTTCAGCAAATGTATATTTTTATACAGTCATCATTCTCACAGATACAAAAATAAGTCTCTTTTTATTACTATTTTACCCCTTTATTCATATGACATTTAAATAACAGTTTAAAAAACTGAACATGTTTTCCCCACACCCAGCTTATTTTCAGAGTTCAGTATTTATTTGTGTCCAAATAGCTGATATTTAAAGTTTTGCTCATAAAAAGTGTGCCAAGTATGCAGAACTATAGTTTATATGGATGTCATAAATATTATATATGCTGCTTCCCACAAAAAGCTTGCAAATGTCCTCTGTTTACAGAACAGCTGCAGTTATTGTATCCATCACTAGAAGAGCTACTGGAATGTTGCTTGTAAATGCATCTTAGGGGCGTTTGTAGCCTGTCTGTTGTCTTACTGTAGACTGACAAATGCATTAAAGAACACCACATTTCCCCACACCCTTAAAATAGCATTTATATCTATCAGTGGTATATTGCCTATCCATGCATAGATATTATTATGCATGTGTATATATATATAAAATACATTATTGTGGAACCATAGATGGATGTCTGCATGCCTGTAGCTCTGCTCTACAGTGATACTCCTCATGAAGACTGAGCAGATCTGTCTGACAACAATCTTTAATGCATTTGTTAAATTTTAACGGCAAAATCCACTTACTAGACACACCAAGGTCACTACATGTATCAATGTGTTTGTGGATTTAATAATTCTTCTCCATTCTACTAGTGTATCGTCAGGATCTAAACATTCAAGATGGTGAGATGCTTTATGTTAAGTTTTCAGAGATAAGAGATTTCTATGAATGTGTTTATACCCTACAGTAGAGCACTACAAACTAGTGCCAGCTTAGGTCAGTGTGGTGCAATGCATCAGGCAGGGTTGTTTGTTTAAATTTCAAAAGGTATGCACCTGTGCCAGCTCATATGGGTTCATGCCATTATAACTCTACTGATGATTCTGGAGCTATCAGTGGTAGGGTGACTAAGCATTTTCCTTCTTCCTCTGTTCTGCCATTTCTCTCCACTTAAGAGACATAAATGGGTCTCTGCCCCTCATCCTTGCACAAAATATTAAAATTTCTTATACTTTCTAGCTTCTCTGTGTGAGCTTGGGTCATAAATTTCCCCTAAAACTAGCTAAGCAAGACAAGTTTTATAGGACAAGATGACATCAGACCAGATAATGTAAGGAATAGACAAGCTTTCAGGAGCAGAAACCCAATTGTGCTAGCAGTATATGAATCACCAAATCCTTAATACTCATTAGTTACCAGGGCCCAAAAGAATAGGGTACATCTAGAAACACATGAAAGCACAATTGAATAAAATGTATATTTTTTCTGTCCTTTGTGTGTAATCTGATAAATCTTTTGGGAATTTTCTGTTGATGACAATACAGTTATTGCAGTGCAGCATTATGCAGAGAGGTAGTTTCAGCTTAGCTAGCTCAGGTGTGCAGCATAAACTTCGTGGACTGTGACAGGACAAAACAGGAGTAGGTTGTCCTGACTAGCCAACTTCCAGAGCTGATCTCCCATCTTCCCCTCTTGATTACCCTTGTGACTGTGCCTCTTTAGCCCTTAGGCATGGTGCCCATGTGGCTTGCACTTGCAGTGTTCTGACTTGTGTACCATGTGTGCTAATCCAACGGAGAAGCAGAGTGTACTGACACAGCTGGAGAGCACTCTGCTCATGTGGCTTTACTGCTTCTGAAACTGAAGGTGACTGCATCTCGGCACAATATTAAATTGTGCCTGTAGACATACCTTGTATCTAGTATAGTAATGAACTTCTATAATTTTTCATGTTATTTTTGGTAGAATTGTTACTGGAGGGAGCAATACAGTCTGCAGCTGTAGCTGTTATGGTTGCATTTATGTCGTAAGTTTTAAAAAACACGAGATTAATTTACAACAGTAATATTTTGAATGCATGTTTGTTGAGAAAGTTCAATTTGTTTTATTGTGTTATAGAGGCTATTATCCCTTCTTTTCCATCTATCTACAGTGTTGGGGTTTTTTTGTTTTGTTTTTTTTCTGGAGGCAATTCTCTTGGTTTGCTCGAAGTACTGCACAGTTATGTATGGGAGTTGTGTCTTTCTGTAGCACAGAACATAGTTTTACCTCAAGGTTTACCTGCTTTTGTGTTTGCTTTGCTGTTGTTAAAAATATGAACATCCATTTACTGGGAAAAAAAGTAAGTGTTTAATGATGGTTTTATTTCCTGTCGCAGAGTATAGGTTTATCTAACAAAGAAGATGGAGATTTCACAACTTCCATTCACAAACTGGAGCACAACAATGTAAGATTACAAAATAGTCTCGTTAAACTACAAAATGACACACTCACATTGATGCTGGGCCACAGGGATATGTATGGAGAAACAGAGCACAGCTACCAAACCTATTCAAACATGAAAGAAAAGGAAGAGAGGTAAGATTTTTATAGTATATATGTGAAACTTCCTCCAAGTATTTTGGAAGCATCTAACTGGCCAAACTTTTTTTCTGTTTCTATTAATTCAGAACTCCCACCAACATAAATAGCAAGCCTATTTAGTATATATATATGTAAGAATTTCCTACAGTTTTCTAGGTGGCTAACTGAATTTGACAAGAAATGAAGTCCCAGAAACATTTGATCATTATTCTAGTATTTGGCACATGAAACAACTTACAAATCTTCTTATGTGCTGTTTAAGTTACACTTAGTTCCAGGCTTTGCCAAACAGGACAGAGCGTATTTTAATGCCAGATAACAACAAGACGAGGAAGGGATATAAAAACCAACATGAGAGGTAAACTGCTCCACAGGAGGTTATCTTAATAAGCAGGTTGAACCACAAGTCCTGCTGAAAAGCTTTGTGTCCTGCCACTTTCATATGCTGGAAGTTTCATTAAATGTATTTTAATGCCTTGACTACTTCTGGTGTTCTTATGTGACATGATTTAAAAAAAAACAAAACAAAAACAAAAACAAAAACCACCCCAAATGACCAAAACCCACATAATTTCAGATGGCCTGAATAAATCATTACTAGAATAAACTCCTTGTTAGTGAAAAATAATTAGACTTACAAGTACTCAGACTCACAGGAAACACTGTAGTGATGATTTCCTTCTTATTTCCCTGTGTCCAGACATGTTAGAATCATGGCATTGCAGTAATGAAAGTAAAAACTAAACTAAACAATATTTCACAGTGCAGGAGAGTGAAAATGAATAGGAATCTAAATACTTTGATAATTTGTAACATGATAGCACTAATGTAAAACAGTTCTGTGAAGCAAAATTTAACTAATTGGAGGCAAAATTGTGTAGCTGAAGATTTCAAATTTACACATTCAATCTTTGGGAAAAAAATCAAACTAATATTATTTCTGCAAAATCAAAAGACATCTTGTTTATATATATGTAAAGCTTGTCTATGAGCATATATATGTGTGTATATATATAT
>VWZI01015442.1:34281-58407 GCA_013396835.1 Psilopogon haemacephalus
AGAATTCTTACTTCTGTGGATAAAGACATTCCAATGAATGCATCTTAAGTATTAGCAACGACAACAACAAAAAATTTACAACAACTGGTGCTTAAATAATTAGAACTTGTTCCATCAAAGACTCACTCACATCCTTTGCTTCACATGACTCTGTATCCCCTGACAATCATTTTAAGAATAGTTTTGGTATGGTTTATGTCTCAGTCTACTAAAGGCTTATAAAATGAGAAGATTTTTTCAGTGAACTGCTTGCAGGGAATAAAATTTAGTACATTATCCAAAATACCAGGGCTTGAAGTGGATAGTACTAAAATAAGAATAGGTTTTCTTCCTTTCCTCACCAAGTATCACATCACAGAAGCAGAGAGAGAAAATTACAGGAGGCAATCAGCAGTACCCAACACTAGTTATACTCCATAATCCCAAAAACCTGATCATTGTCCTCTGTCCTGGTCTAACTCATACAAGTGATGAGAATAACCTTTATCTAATCCAAATATTATGGAGGTTCTGAAGCATCTTGATTCTGTCTAAGAATGTTCACATTTTTAATGGCAAGTCTACATCCCAAGCACTAATACAGGCTAGGTAGTGACTGGCTTGAGAGCAGTCTTGGAGAGAGGGAATTCGGGGGTGCTGGGGGGTGAGCAGCTCAACATCAGCCTCCTGTGTGCACTTGCAGCCCAGAAAGCAGGACATATCCTGGGCTGCATCAGGAGAAGTGTAGCCAGCAGGTGGAGTGAGGTGATTCTCCCCCTCTGCTCCACTCTGGTGAGACCCCACCTGGAGTACTGCATCCAGTTCTGGAGCCCCTGTTACAAGAAAGATATGGACATGCTGGAACATGTCCAGAGAAGCCACGAGGCTGACCAGAGATCTGGAGCACTTCTCCTATGAAGACAGGCTGAGAGAGTTGGGGCTGTTCAGTTTGGAGAAGAGAAGGCTCCAAGGAGACCTTATTGTGGCCTTCCAAGTGGGACTACAAGAAAGCTGGGGAGGGACTTTTTAGGGTGTCAGGTAGTGACAGGACTAGGGGGAATGGATCCAAGGTAGAAGAGGGGAGATTTAGATTAGACATTAGGAAGAAGTTCATCACCATAAGGGTGGTGAGACAGTGGAAGAGGTTGCCCAGGAAGCAGGTGGAAGCCTCATCCCTGGATGCTTTTAGGGCCAGGTTGGATGTGGCTCTGAGCAACCTGATCTAGTGGAAAGTGTCCCTGCCCATGGCAGGGGAATTGGAACTAGATGATCCTTGAGGTCCCTTCCAGCCCAAACAATTCCATAATTCTATGATCCCAATGGTATGAGTATGACAGGTATTTATAGAATCATAAAATCATTAAGGTTGCAAAAGATCTCTAAGATCATCAAGTCCAACCTCCAGACATCATGTTCATGGTATGTCATCTAAGCAGCTGAAAGCCTTTATAAATATATGCCCAAATTCAGGTTTTTTTTTGAGAGTTGTATTCTCTGCTATAGATTAAGATGTTTTTCACATCTAACATTTGATAATGTAAACCATATTGTAGTAATTGCTGTTTTTTACTAATCATGATTTTCTGTTCATTACTCAGCCTTCCCCTGAGATGTCCTTCCTTGCAACTGCAGAAAAGTTCCTTCAAGAGGAAGAGAAACACACAAGAGAGTTTGAAGAACGTTTAAATTCACACCTTGAAGAACTGCAAAGACATTCTGAAAATACTCTGCAGAAATATGCCAGGATGCAGCCCAGCAGGCATACTTAAGCCAATCACACAATCCAGAAAATAAAACCAAGTAATCATCTGTGAGTTTCTTAGAACTATAATCTGCAACTAGCTGCTTAATGTATTTAGGCACAGTGCCAATAGTATGTATTTTTAACACCAAGCTTTCAATAAGATAATCATTATCCTACGGATTTTGGAGTATTGCAACTCAACTATATGGCTAAATTATTACTTTACGACATTATTAAACTGCTTGCAGTAGAGACCCTGTTGCAGCAGCATAAATTAAGTAAGACACTTTCAATTCTGTGATGTACAGAGGGCTAATAAGTGGAATTATTCCCTTGAAAATATAATCAGCCAAAATAAATTCTCTAGATTGCACAGAACAGGAAAAACAGGGGGGTTTAGCCATGTCATTGCTGCTGGCATAAAGAGTTTATCCATGCTCTGGTTATTCTTGGCTATGGAAATAGCCCTTGGGACTCTTGAAATGAGAAATTGGAGCCCACTCTTTCTTCTGCTCTAAGCCATGCAGGTCTGTGAGAGGAACATGAACAGACAAAGCACGTATTTTGAAGCCACTCACGTTGCCTGTTTTACCAGACCTCTAGACTTCACCTGGGGCAGAGCCTGAGCTCAGAGGCTTTTCATGCTTTACACTAACTCTTTACGATTTTTAAATCCTATCTTCAGAAGCACCTGGTTTGATATTGATGTTTTGATACTGTGTTTTCTCATTGTTCAACTACATTGGAACAGGAATAAAGCCTTTTAACTTCAGACAACTTGTGGTCAGTCTGAGATAAGGGCCTAACTTCTTTATATTTTTCTACAACAGAGGAAAACATTCTAAAAGTGAGCAGAGTTAATTCAACTCCATGTGCCAAAAAAAAAAAGAAAAAAGCATAATGATGAGATTCCTTTTATTTGCAATTCATACTGAATTCTGTTGCTGTGCAAGCGAAACAGAAATTACAGACAGTGTTGATGAACCACCAATTTCAGTGAAAGAGATACTGAAGAACTGCTTTCCAGCATATACTGTTGCCAACTTCCTGGAAAAATCTGGATAAAAATAAAACCAGACTGTCAAACAGCTCCAGTTTGTAAGTAAAAGAAGTCTCGTTAATATTCAAGACCACAGCAAACATGTAAATTGTTTTTAGAACCTATATTTCCATTAAGACAAAATGCAGTACTTCACAGTTAAACAAAATACTGAGATTTTAAATACTAGTTTGGTTCAGTTTGCCACAAAATGAGTAATGAAAATGGGGACATCAAAGAACCTTTTGCAGAAAAACTCAGGGCAATTACTAGACTCAGCTGGAGGAACTAAGCCTGGATGAAAAGATGATGGAAAGACATCTGATCAAACTAAATGTATATGTCCTCATTTTAAGGGGAGATGCATCTTAGGGTAGGAAAAAAACAAAGAAAGAAACAAGCTGGGAAATATCTATACAAACAAAGACAGCAAAATGTTGTCTTTACAAAAAACAAGAGGAAAAAAAACCTGGGATGTTAAACACTTAGATTATTTTGCCACTGCAAGATATAAACATATGGGACAGTATGCTCCAGACCTTCAAAGAAACTGTGTCTGAGTCCAGTTCAGGCCTGTGGATGCCTCCCATGGTACAGGTCTGTGTGATGATACAGTGAGAACTGGCTGAATGAGAGAGCACAGATCAGCAGAGCAGAGTCTGGTTAGAGGCCTGTAGACCACAGCATTCCCCAGGCATTAGTACTGTGTCCAGTCTTGTTCAACATCAATGTCTGGGTGAACGGATAGAGTGTATCCTCAGTAAGTTTGCTGATGATACAAGACTGAAGACTGGGAGGAGTGGCTGACACACCAGGAGGCTGTGCTGCCATTCAGCAAGACCTGGACAGGCTAAAGAGTTGGGCAGAGTTGGACCAGATGTAGTTCAACAGGTGCAGAGTCCTCCACCTGGGAAGGAATAACCCCATGCATCCGTACAGGTTAGGGCTTGACCTGGTAGAAAGCAGCTCTGTGGAGAAGGTCCTGGGAGGCCCAGTGGATGCTGACCATGAGCCAGCGATGTACTCTCATGGCCAAGGCCAGTGGTATCTCGCAGTGCATTAATAAGAGTGTGGCCAGCAGCTTGAGGATGGGGCCAGGCTCTTTTCAGTGGTATCCAGCAAGAGCACAAAGGGCAACACATGCAGATGGAACACAGTAAGTTCCATCTGAACATAAGAAAAATGTTAGTTACTGTGAGGGTGCTGGAGCACTTGACCAGGCTGCCCAGAGAGCTTGGAGAATCTCCTTCTCTGGAAACTTTCAAAGCCTGCCTTGACATGTTCCTCTGTGACCTGCCCTAGGTGATCCTGCTTTAGCAGAGAGGTTGGACTTGATGATCTCCAGACGTCCCCTTCAAACACCTACCATTCTGTGATTCTATGTGAATGAAGTTTATTATTATTATAAACCTAAAGTTTTTCAAGATCTGGCCAAGCTACTAACTCTGGCTAATGAAATAAGAGAGATAGTTTTAGCCTGGTTTCTGTGCAACACCATATAATAAACTCCCAGTGAAAAGTACCACTATGAAGAGCTTCCTTTTTTACTGTCATTTCCTGCTCAGAGGATATTATGCCACAAATGTGCTGAGACATACTTACCCGAAAGGTCACCCATCTCTTTTGTTATCCAAAATCAGTGGAAGTTCTAGTCTGACAACCCCCAGTTTAATGCTGCCAGAATACAGTTGGAGCCACGTCTCTGCTTCTGGATACTTTAATTGTATTAAAAGGTAGAATCTTGATTGAACTGCTGAGATGTTCCTGAAGTAGGATACATATTCCTGATGTTATCATGCCAAAAATAGTTTGTACAAATGTACCACATTTCAAGCTCTATGGAAAACTGTTTAAAGCATGATGGACAGCAGCAACAATAAAGACTGAGAAATGATATGCCATATGAACAGGGATTGGATATGTATGTATATTGTCAAAAAAGGAATAACCAGAAGATTCCAAGGATAGGAATCTCTGAATGCACCAACCAATATGAAAAAGTGAGCTATTAATCAAAAGTTCATTTGACAGGACAAAGTGCAATGTTCAGATTACCCAAAACATACAGAAAATTCCTATTCTATTTTGTGCAGTGGAAAATTCTTGTAAGCTGCTGGATTTCTTTTATGATTTTTCAAAGCTTTACCACAAAGCTTTTTTTTCCTCCTTTTTTCTTTTTTGGCTCCCAGTTGAAAGACTTGTTTTAAATAAAAAGAATAATGGTTCAGGCTGCCACCAGCATTTTTCAGTAAAGGAAAAACAGAGGTCATGTACACACAGTTGCCAACGTGTTTCATCAAGACACTATTTGGCATTAGTTCTGCCACATCATTCCTGTCCAATTCATAGAATCCCAAAGTGCATAACGTTGGAAGGGACCCCTGAAGATCATCTTGCCCAGCACCCTGCAGTGAGCAGGGACATAGATCAGGTTGCTCAGGGCCCCATTGAGTTTGACCTTGAATGTCTCTAGGGATGGGGCCTCCACCACATTTCTTGGCAATGTGTTCCAGTATTTCACTGACCTCATTACAAAGAACTTCCTCCTTATGTTTAACTTAACTCTGCTCCAGTTTAAAATCATTGCCCCTTTTATTAATTTCCCAAATTTTTCACAGGGCTGTGAGTGAATGATAGTAACTGAACAGGAACTTTGCAAAGAAAGTCACATGAAAGTTGGGTATTCAGCACATTTTCTTCCTACCATTTCTTACTGTCTTTAGTATGGGAAATTTAGGAGTGTAAGAATGACAGAACATCAGACATGGGTACTCTAAATAATGCAGAGAGGAATGCAAACAACAGCAAAACACAGTGCCAGGTGAAGACAGCAATGAACAATGGCACAGTTTCCTTGCTTTTCTGATGGATAGACTTAAACCATGGCTTTAGCTTATCCAGTCAAAAGCTAATGAATCTACTATGATCAGAGATATTAGAGAAAGTATTTAATCCCTCAGTCTCTCTGTTCTGGCTTTATCATAGCATAATTTGGTATAATTCCTGATTTAACAGTGCTGCAATAGCACACAGAATCAAACCCACCACTTGATAGTTTGAAACTAATCACTATTAGTGAGAATGAGAAAGAAAGCATCAGCAGACCCTGTCTAATGAGATGAGCCCTGGGTGAGTTCACACCTATGGCATGTCATGCCAGTCATCGATGTTTCATTTACACAGCCAGCTCAGGTATGTGCTGAACTCCATCCAGTCCTGATGCTTTCTGACTGTGGGTTTCTCAGAGACTCAACAGAGGCAGAGGACAATGGGAGTTGGTCCTTACCCTGTATTATATGGCTGATGACAACATTACATTCCCATCTGGCTTGGCAACCTCCATCAGCCAATTATATATATATATGTGTGTGTGTACATATATATATATATAGGTCCATGCAGTGAGACAAGTGGTGTCCCTCAGGGGTTCATGCTGGCACCTGTGCTTTTTAATGTTTTTATCAATGCTAGTGCACCATCAGCAAGTTTGCAGGTGACACCAAGCTGAGTGGTGCTGTTGATGTACTAGAGGGACAGGATGTCATCCAGAGGGGCTTGGACAAGCTGGAGAGGTGTGCCCAGGTGAACCTCCTGAGATTCAACAAAAGCAAGTGCAGGGATCTGCACCTGGGCTGGAACAATCCTCACTATCAATATAGACTGAGCAATGAGGAGACAGAAAGCAGCCCTGTGGAAAAGGACTTGTGGGTGCTGATGGATGAGAAGCTGGACATGAGCAGACAGTGTTAGCTTGCAGCCCAGAAGGCAAATCACATCCTGGGCTGCATCAAAAGAAGCCTGGCCAGCAGATACAGAGGTGATTCTGCCACTCTGCTCTGCCCTGGTGAGACCTCACCTGGAGTACTCTCTCTAGGTGTGGAGCCCTAAATATAGGAAGTACATGGACCTGATGGAGCAGGTCCAGAGGAGGGCCACAAAAATAATCAGGGAGTTGGAACACCTCTGCTACAAAGGCTGAGGGAGCTGGGGCTTTTCAGCCTGGAGAAGAGAAGGCTCTAAGGAGACCTAATAGCAGCTTTCCAGTACCTGAAGCGGGGGTTACAAGAAAAATGGAGAGAGTCTGTTTACAAAGGCCTGTAGTGATAGGACAAGGAGCAGTGGCTTCAAACTAGAGAAGTGCAGATCTAGACTGGATGTTAGGAACAGGTTCTTTACCATGAGAGTGGTGGAACAGGCTACCCAGAGAGGTGGTTTGGGACCCATCCCTGAAGATATTCAAGGTGAGGCTCAACAGGGCTCTAGTTGAGGATGCCCCTGATGATAGCAGAGGTTTTGGGCTAGGCGATCTTTCAGGTCCCTTCCACCCCAAACCAATCTTGATTCTATATCACTCACAATCACTTTTTGTTGCATATAATTCTATGCAGAATACCTATCCACTGGATTTTACACCAACTGCCTTGGTTTTGTATTGCCAGACACTTGATGAGAACATGCCAGGCTAAAAACCATAGCAGAACTCATTTGAATTGGCCAAACCAATGTGGAAACAGTGTGTTCCTTTTTTCTCCCTACAAGAGTTGAGGTCTCAAAGTCCACTGTGTCCAAGTTACTGCTGAATCACACAGACACTCTCAAATCTGTAAGTAGACTGCAATTTAATGTACTGCACCTAAGTTTCCACTAGTGGACTGTGCAGTGCCCAGAAACACTGATACACCATGTTCCAGTCTTCTTCCTAAACCAATAAACTGATGAGTTTTTTCCTCTAATCTACTCTTAACCAAACTGCTAGGGGCTTGGAAACAGATTTATCAAGAATGTGTTTGCCCAGTTACCTTCTGAGACCATATGTGCACAAACAACAGTCCTAAGCCATCCTGTCCCTCAGCTTCCTGCAACAGATGTAGGATTTACTTTACTTGATGTGAACCATTCTACAATCCCTGGTGGAGCAAGAACTCCTACAGAAGTTCTAGTCTTTGGTATCTCACATTAAGCAGCAAAACAGTAACTTTTTTTGGTTGATTCTTTTCAACCAAGTAACAGTAGTGCACAGAAGAAAATATCAGCTTCATCTGCAGTAACAGTGAAGACACTTGGCTGGGACATGGATGGGAGGACTCTGCTTTGCTGGCACATGGTGTGTGAGCTCCCTTCACTGGTATGACACTTTTCCTGGTAAGAAATGACCGTTATACAGGTCCCAGGCAGAGAACGAAAGCACAGGCTCTAGTTCACTTCTTCCAGAGCTACAGGAGTGTTCAAGCCTGGGCACAAAACCTCAACAGTCTGGAAAAAAACAACAGCGTCTTTCCTCTGCTGTGTGTATCTGAGAGTGCTGCTTTCTGAACACCAAGATGTAAATAAGCAAACAGTTCCATGTAGATGGATTGAGGCAGAGAAAGAAGAGCCATTTTCTCCTAGCTGTCAAAGTATGTGTAGCTCTTCCTTCAGACCACAGGCAGTGTTGCTGGCTCCTCTCAGATGATGCTGGGAAGCTGGGGCCACGTCTAACACAGGCAGGCATTTACCCATTGCAAAAATACTCTACACAATGCCTTTATTTTCTTTGCACTTCTAAGACATTTATAAAACCCCTTACAAACCTTGATCTTTAAGTATTTGACTCAGATGTGATTTATGCTTTGAAAAAAAATGGTTACAAAAATCGCTTCTATAACTTGTCAGAAGGCAATGGCAGGTTTTTAATGACTTAACCTGATAATGAGCACTCTTGGAAACCGTATCATAAGACACTGCTGAAGAAGTATCTCAGCATGAGTTTTCTGGTAAAATGCTCATAATAAATCATTCAGTTTTGCCCACAAGCAATTGTGTGCTGGGAAAAGGTTTGAAACTCTATTGCTAAAACATTTTTTTAGGCAATTGACAGTTGGAGTAATACATACAGTTAAAAAAACAGAGGTGCAGTTACACCTTCAGCTGAGAAGTTCACAGAAGCTGACATTTGGGCAACTGCCATTAATTTACTTCCCTACTATTTCCCAGTGGTGTTTCACAGTTCCTGTCTACACAGGCTTCACACCATTTTTCCAAATGTGCATTCTCACAATCCCATACTGGTAAAAGGGAATTTGGTAAAAAACATCCAAATCCAACTTCACTGTTTACTAGCGAATAAAACATTGTTTTGTTTTTGTTTTTTTTTTCCTAAGAGTCAAACTGTGAAATCAATTCCAATGTCTGCGTAAGGAACAATTCAGAATGTGTAGAACTCTTTTCCCCTCAATTAGCACGCATTAAGATTGCACATTTCAAGGAACTGAAACACACGTTGGCATTAAGCAATAGGTTCACACTAACAAACATTCTGCTCTGGAAAGATTATTATCGTGACCTGAAGAATTTGCTGATGACAAGAGACAAAGGGAGGGCATGAGAAAACGCATCAGAAATGGAACATCTCATTACAGAAGCAATCTTAAATATTATCTCTCTCAACTGACCTTTTGCCTATTTAGTTCTTACCAGACAGTCAACTACTCCTATGCATCACAGACTCAATGCCTGCAGAAAATGAAGGGGGGTGAGGCGGTGGGGTGGAAAACACCTAAGTTTCAGAGAAGGCTTTCCAAATTATACAATTATTGCTTGGGCTGATAAATCCCTGCAGGTGGAACAGACTGAAATAAACCTGTTACTTGGAGATGGGAAAGTCACAAGGACTTCACTAGAGCTGTCAGAAAGTATCACAGAATGAGCAGGGCCAGGAAAGCTTTGGTTAATAATCTATGCAAGATCAGGAAGGGGAGGAATCCATCAAAGAGGTTAGCAGAAACTTTGCCTCTAATCAAGATGCCAAAGACATGAAGTACCCTGCAGAACACACATATTTAAACTACACACACTTCTGCTCACTTCCTGAGGCACAGATTTTATTCAAGCTGAACACCTCCTTTCAAAAAGGGGCAGACTATCAGAGAGAACTCCATTGCAGCCATCCCTGACTAAGGATAAAATAAAAATAGTACAAAAAGGACTTGGTGCCTGGGAGAAGAGAAGCAGCTGGGAGATGACACAGACTAAGCAATTAGTTTTACAGATGCATCACTTCAGATCTCTCCAGCTGAAGGAAGCAGTTCTCAGTAACAACGCAGGTAATTGTCAGTCTTGGTGAGCACAAGGGTTCCACAGCAGGTCACAGCTGGTCACATTCTTCTGGACATGCCACAATGACCATCCCATATGCATTGTCTGTTGTGCATGGATCTCAACTCTGCTGCAAGTTACGGGAAGGAAAGGGGAGCAACCAACCTAAACCTTCATCCAAACTCTTCTAGTCTTCAGCAAATTTTCTGCTTCTACAAGGATTCAGTTTGCAAGGCTAGTTCAACTCTAGACACTCTCAATGGCTGTGGCACAGCACATGTCAATAGCTGTGGCCATCCCAGCACCACCACTGACTGCGTGTCTCATTCTGAACTGGGTTAGTTTGTAGCTGTCCATAGACTCACCCCACCATGGGAACACATGCCCTAGACCAGAGCTCACTGCAGGGGACTGCATTTGCTTGCCTAAATTCTTTCTTTGCAAAAATGCTGGTTGGCACTGGAGCAGTACATAGGGCTAATACAGGAAGCACAGCAGTCTCTCACTGGCACCTGCATGAACAGTCCCACTGATTTCACTGGCACTATCCCCATGCCAAGCAACAGCATAGCAAGTAAAGATGGAAGGGGTCTTTGACTTTTTGGCACAGAAATATTTCCTGCTATGCTTCAGTGCACTGTAACATCATCACATTCCTCCTGGACTTAAGCAGCAGTCCAGAGTTCTCACATTCCCTCCCCAAAATTTTCTGAAGGTTAATGTTTAACTGAGTGCCTTAAAATATTTGGGTGGAATAGGGGCTGCAAAACAATCCAGGATTACTGGAAGCACTTTGATCAGAATTCATTGCTTGATTTGCTAGAATAAAACTGCCCAAGCTATGCTCACAGCTTCCCCTAGGTGAGGGAGAGAGGGGATGCCACAGCACAGTAGCTCACTTCAGCAAACAGACTGGAGAAGTAAATGAAAATGAACATTACTTCTCCTTCCTTAAAAAAAAAAAAAAAAAATCAAGGGCTGTATCCAAAATCACCTTTTTTATTGCCACTTATACAGATTTAAATATTTCACATTCAAATAAACAACTATATTGTGTTTATGTACTTTGTTATTAGTTAATTCACCATGAAGTGGTAGAATCTCCCACTCCAACTTCTGTTTCCTTCTGGCGCTTCCTGAAGTATTCACTTTGCATGCTGGCATCTCACAGCAACAAGATTTTTGAGTGAACTATAGAGTGTTTAATGAGAAAAAAATATTACAGAATGTCAGCTCTCACAATAAATCACTTTTTTCCCCCCCTTTTTTTTCCTTGTAAAATAATTAGAAGATTTCAAGTAAGACTTCTCTCTTTTATTCAAAAAATAAATATATCCTTTCTGAATCAAAGCACTTCATGTGACGTTAAGTACAAAGAAGAAACCTACTCCTTTGGAAGTTCTGAAATAGGCATACAAGAGCTCATGGGAGCAACATTATCTCTGACAATGATAAAAGCTGAAAGATGACTTTTTAATTTTTCTTTACAAATTTATAGCAGAACACAATTTCCTTTTACAATATAGAGCTTCAAACAGATTTAAGAAAAACACCATTTCAAAAGTCTGAAAGGCACATGAGCCGCACCATAAAACGTACTGGCACATTCACCAATACGTTTTATGTTACATTCCCAAAGAGAACCTGCAGGACCTTAACCAAGAGAAAGACTGAAAATGCCAGCAAGTTCCTTTGTAAAATACTGGAAGAGTGGCAGAGAAGAGTTCCTTCTGGCTCTTGGTAAAATTAATAATACCCCAAAGCTACAGAGTCTGAAAAGCTGCATCATTCAGTTGTATTTGGACGAGTTGCTACATAAACAAATAGAACAATCAGCAGTACCAGGACAGCCAGCGTGGGAAGCACAACGGTGGTGATTTGTTGCCGGGCCTCTTGCATTGCCTGTTTTCTCTCCTTTTTGTCTTTGGAGGTTTCTTTTTTGGGTTTTCCTCTTAGCTGCCTCATCCTCCCCTTAGGATCTTTTGTTCACTGAAATAGGTGAGAGTGAGGAGTTGAACACCAGCAAATAGTCCAAGGTCTTTTTGAAATGAAGGGTTGAAGAATTCCTCCTCCAAGTGGCTGGCTGTGCAAGAAACTGCAAGAGAAGGGAAAGAAAAAAACCATTCTTTTGATCAAGATATACACATGTTCCAGTTATGAGGCCTTGAGCAACTTGTTCTAGTGGGAGGTGTCCCTGCCTATGGCAGGGGGTTGGAACTGGATGATCTTTGAGGTCCCTTCCAACCTAAACCATTCTATGATTCTATGAGCTCAGCTCATCACTAACACTTTCACCCTGAAAGCTACAGTTCATAGAATAGCCTGGATTGGAAGGGACTGCTATAGGCCATTGAGTCCAACCCCCTCTGCAGTAAGCAGGGACATCCTCAACTAGACCAGGTTGTTCAGAGCCCTGTTGAGCTTCACTTTGGATATTTCCAGGGATGGGACCCCAATCATCTCCCTGGGCAACCCATTTCAGAGTTCCACCACTCCCATGGTAAAGAACTTGTTCATAACATCCACTCTAAATCTGCTGTTCTCTAGTTTGAAGCCATTGCCTCTTTGCTGTCATTGCATGCCTTTGTAAAAAGTCTCTCTCCATCCTTCTATAGGCCCCCTTCAGGTACTGGAAGGTCACTATCAGATCTCCCCAGAGCCATTTCTTCTCTTCTCTTCATCATGGGGTGTATTTGTCCCAGAGCACTCAACTTGGTACCAAGCCCACCAGCATACATTTGAGTCTCCAAGGCAAGCAAGGTAACGTCACTAAAGACTTAAAGAACATAATATGAATTAGTCTTGCAGCAACACAAAGTGCCAACTGCCTCCTCTTGTCACAGCAGCAGGCTCCCAGATGAAGGTCTGTGGCTCCCCATAAACCTGCAGAACAAAGACAGGCAAGCATGCACCCTGCCATAAGAAGCATCAAGTGTTTATCATCGACACCAGGTATTTATTGGAATAGAGGGTATTCTAACATGAAGAAATATGGGGGAAGAGCTACTTATACTTCTGGTTCTACTGCCTTAGAACAAAGTTAAAATCATAACAGGGCTCAGTGTTGTCACTCCTATTAGAGCTGTCATGTTTATAAGACAAACATCCTAAGTGGTAACCAGAGTGCTTACAAATCACTGGTGTAGACAAGCAATCATTAATAAAGCAGGTGCTGTGAAGCATCTACTAGACCCATTTTTAAGAGCAGAAGTATCTGTGAAGTGAGATTAACAAAAACACCACGATAGGGATATCTCACTGAAATACGGAGCTCAGTATTTCCATACCCTGAGGGGTTTTATCCCTAAGCTGCTGACAGCTCTGCAATTCACCAACTGCACAGGAAGGGAAGATGCCAACTTTCTGGCTGTATTCCCCTTTGCCACATCCCCCATCTCAGCAGCGGCACAACAGCTGGGCACAGAGCAGGTGTATCTCCACACAGATTTGGAGGGTAACAATTACTGGTTAAATTAAAGTATGAACTGGTCTCTTCCCTCCACTCTCTAACACACTCAGAATAAAATGTATGTAGAAATTAGTGGGTTAATGTAACTGCTTCTTTTCTTTCCCTCTTTATTTCAATATAAAGATGATTTTAGTGTGCTGCTGCAGGTGAGGAGCAGGTGTCAACAAGGAGAGCTCACTCATATCACCACAGATGCAACTTCTCGATATGTTATTTGTGGTCAGTGCTAGAAGTTGTAAGACAACTACTTTTGCAAAAAGAGAAGAGGTTTTCCACTGAAAGTGGGATGCTTTCTGTGGGGGTATTAGCGCTCAACCTTGTTTGTCACTGGCCACAGAAGCAAAACTGAACTAAAACACCCATGCACAGAACAAGAACTCCCACCTATACGTTGCGTGCAGGAGCGTTCATCCTTTCTTTAACAGCAGTGATCTGTCTGCTGCGGATTTCATCCAGCCAGCTGGGTTGGTGAGGCACTGCATTGGTTATGGTAAAATACAGAATAACTCTGTGGTGAGCTGAGTGAAATAAAAAATTAATTGGTATAATCACAAAGAAAAAGTCATCCAAAAGACAGAAAGTCTCAGGGGGACAGGTAGTTTATCCCAGACTATCAGTGCAACCATGTGGGACTGGGAAAACCAACACTTCTGTCTTCTCATGGTCCTTCCTGCATGTTCAAGAACAACAGAGAAAAAAAGACACGAAGGGTGTCAGGATCTCCGTGCTGAGCTGCATTCACCGATCCCGCATCCCACACACGTACATCTTTCAGGCACTTGTCCCTTCTGGCCATAAATGTTGCAAACTGAACCTTGACTGAGGCAAACACTTGATTTCTGTTTCAGTAAAGCACAAAAGGGAAATTTTGGTGCTTGGGATGATTTTCAAGAAGAAACCATAAAGTTCAATGCTTAGAAAGAACCAACTCTTTCTGCAAGCTGCAGCATTAGAACCAAAGTATGTAAGAGACTTAGGTACACCACAAGTGGTCCGCGAACGTCATAATGGGGAGGTAAATAGGAACTGGATGTAGCAACTACCCTGTTCCAGCCTTTTAATTGAATGGGACTACTTTATTTCTAAACTTTTAAAACTGCTTCTACTCAGCAAATCCTCAACTCTCAATTTGGACAGAAGATAGAATACCAAAGACTCCACCAAGCTACAGGATCTGGTTTGGTTTTGTAGTTTATCACCTCTCTAACTCACTCTTGAATTTCCTTTGGGGCATTCCATTTCCATTCCCTCTCCTACTCTGGTCACAAACTTTATTACCCAACTCTAGAAAAACCACTATGCAAAATAAAAGTTTTATGTTTGCTCATTGGGATAATTAGACAACCAGATAATTTCAGGCTAGAGTATTTTCATATTGTTTCCTGTCTCCACTGTTAATGTACATCAGTGGGTTTTATATCCAGATTACTCACAAGACCCGAGAAGTGACGGACAGTAAAAAGCCTTTGGGACTTGCTGTGTACCCTGGTAACAAACAGGAGAACAGGAGTTGCCACGAAACTCATGTCTCTAACAATAAATGTACGCCTAGCTTTCTGCAGCATCACTTGGCAATAAAGACATTAAAAACATTCAGGATGTTTTTTTCAAGTCTCTTTTGAATGAATATTTCATTCTGAAGCAAAATTATACCAAGTTAATTACATACACTAGCTAACATCTGACAGCTTAGAACGAAAGGCTTCCTGCAAATGTCAGCACCACTTGAATTGCAAGCTGATGTTCTACAGTTCGAGAATCTGGCATCGGTCTTCAAATGCATTGCCAGTAGACTGGGTTACTTGGCTTTGCTACTGGCAGAGATGGACTTGCACAGAAACTGGCCCACAGTTTTCAGGGAGATGAGCCTTAGGGTTCATCTTAACTGAAGCTTAAAATGGAATCAGAGAATCTCTGCAAGTTGCTGCCAGACTCCTGTTGATGCTGGAGCCTGGACATGACTGCCAGTATTAGACAGTTGCTGCAAGAGACAACACAGGGAAAGTCTGGGATGTTGTACATGATGCTGTATACATGTTAATAGGGAAAAACACCTAAATGCTCAGTTGTGTAAGATGAAATCATATGGCCCAGGTTGCACAAGTGCAGTCAGAGAGCCACAGCCATCCCCTTCCACTGCCAAGC
This sequence comes from Psilopogon haemacephalus, assembly GCA_013396835.1. NCBI lineage: Eukaryota > Metazoa > Chordata > Aves > Piciformes > Megalaimidae > Psilopogon > Psilopogon haemacephalus. The sequence continues at coordinate 49,732 of VWZI01015442.1, forward strand.
ATCTTACTGGCCTCCCATGGACTTCAGTGGAAGGCAGGTGACTACTGACAACTACAGAAAGGAAGAAACAGATACATGGAGTAGTGCAAGTCAGTGCTGGGGATGGGATTACATTAGGGTCTCATTCCCTGTGGCATGCACAGCCTGTGTGAGCAAATCACCTGATGTTACTGACCTACATCCTCCCTCAGCCAGTAACCACCCTGCTTGTGCACTGGGAATTCTGAACTGAAGAGATGCACTGGGACAGGTTCACTGAACAGTCTAGTTAGCACTGCCCAAAGAAAACATCTCAGAGAAAGTCACTATCAACAGGATAATGAAAAAGTGGTGTTCCACAGGTACTTCAATCTTGTGCAAACTCTAACCTTCATGACCAGCTAACCTCACACTGCAAAAGAACTGGAAACCTGACTTTTCTTCTCAAATAGAAGGTGAGCATCTCCTTTCCCTCCCTAGTCTCACTCAAAAAAAGGAGAGGGCTCACTGCTGCATACTGTATGCATTTTCTAATTTCTCTTAACTTCTCTACCTGGCCCAAGCACTTGTCAAGGCTGGGAATGATCATCAAACAAGTTCAGCTGCAGCTTTTACTGGAAAGTCAGCAGCTCCTTCAACTGGGACATTTGTTTGAAATAGCAATAGAAAGGATTAACAGACTGCAGCAAAAGCAAACTATCCATAGTCCACAACAGGAGTCTGGCAATAGCCAGAGACTGGAACTTCACCTTCATTTACGAATTTTACACTTTAAATTTTAGCAATAAAATTGTGTGAGGCAATGAGATTATTTTTAAGTTCACTATAGCAAAAATTTACCCCCAAAGCGGGATCTTGCTGGCTAGAAAGAAACCATCTTGAATGTCAGGTTGAGAAAATAAGTTTTGACTTTGTATATTTGTTTGAAAATCCATCTGACAGACCCTACCTCTTCTCTGATACTGCCATGCTTCAACTCAGTACTGAAAAGCTCAGGTTTCAAGCAGAACAAAACATTAAGAAGTTCAAGCTACTGAAGACAAAGCTAAAGGCATAATTCTTCAGCATAATAAAAATTCACAAGTTTGGTGCCCTGGCTTGACATCTGGAGCAGTGACATTCCTCCTTGCCCATCACTGAAATTGCTTTTTATATATCAGAGTACTTGTTGCTCTACCTTCTGGGTTAAGCTACCCTGAACTGTTTGTGCAGAGCTAACCTCAAAACCTAAGCACATACATCGGCAGACTCACTGACATCACTCATACTAATGCTGAAGGATTTGCCAGCATCTCACAGCAAGTCAGCCACAGTTAAGAAGGGATAATTTTGTACCAGAAGGCTATGGTGAAGCTTGTGAGGACTGTTATCCTTCAAAACATACCAACAAGCTTCCAAGCAGAACTTACGGCAATTTTTGTTTGGGGTTTTCTTGGGCAAAATGAAAACCTGGAATTAAAATCTCCTCACACCACAGACAGCAACTCCTCTGAGCCAGCACTGGCAGAATGGTAGCCTTAATCCTGGCTACACCAGCACTTGCTGAGTATTGCAGTTCTGCATCTCCTTCTACATGCAACACAGGCACAGAAGATTTCGTTTATCTGCACTTAAGTGTAATCGCACAGCCAGGCACCGAAAGAACACCTTAGCACCAGCTTCACAGCACGAGGTATTAGCTATGTTAAGCTGAGTAACTTTTCCTCCAAATCCAAAATTACAAGTGTTTACAGGGCAATTTGGATTAACCTGGCCTCATGATCCTACCACTGGTTCAACAAAACACCCTGAAATTCAAACAAACAATCTGACAAGAATTAACTTCTGTAATTCAAATTTTCCCCTAGGGCCACGGGCACTGAAAATAAAACCAAACAGCAAACCAGCAGACAATCAGGACACGCTGTATTCAAACTGCTTCCCCAGCAGTAGGGAAAAAGGGCACAATGACATGTAAGCATGCAATTCTCTTTAGATTATGTGAGTATTAAAAGCCCCAAATGCAGTAGTTCCCAATCACCAAGACACACCAGCATTGCAGTCAAGAAGAACCGAAAACAAGCTGATTACCTTGTTACTTATTTTGCTGCCAGGCTGGTAACTTCAGGGTACTGCAGGCAGAGCTGCTGTACAGAGGCTGAATGAAGAGTTGGCTCTGAATGAAGAGTCAAGTCTTAAGAGATGGAAAGAACTAGCAGCAGGGACCCAAGGGGCAAGAGGAAGCCTGATGAGCAGGGAACCACGGCTCAGCACTGAGCAGTCATTAAAACAGGAGCTCTCCCCAGCCCTGTGATAAAGGACACCATTCCAACCAGTGAAAGAAGATTGCTCTTTGCAGTGCTGCCAATACCCTTTTTACTCCCCCCTTACTCTGCTCTCGTCAGACCCCACCTGCAGTACTGTGTGCAGTTCTGGAGCCCCCAGCACAGGAAGGACATGGAACTGTTGGAGAGAGTCCAGAGGAGGGCCACGAAGATGATCAGAGGGCTGGAGCACCTCTGCTGTGAGGACAGGATGAGAGAGTTGGGGCTTTTCAGCCTGGAGAAGAGAAGGCTTCGAGGAGACTTTATAGCAGCCTACCAGTATCTGAGGGGGGCCTACAGGAGGGACTGTTCACAAGGTCTTGTAATGACAGGATGAGGGGGAATGGCTTTAAACTGGCAAGGGGAGATTTAAACAGGATGTTAGGAGGAAGTTCTTCACAGTGAGGGTGATGAGACACTGGAATGGGTTGCCCAGGGAGGTTGTGGCTGCTCACTCCCTGGAGGTGTTCAAGGCCAGGTTGGATGAGGCCTTGAGCGACCTGATCTAGTGGGAGGTGTCCTTGTCTATGGTGGGGGGTTGGAACTGGATGATCTTTGAGGTCTCCATATGATTCTATGGGCACAGCCCTTTGCTTTTGTGGTCCCAGTAGAACCAAGGCAATGGCTCTGGGAAGATGGAAGCAGCTGTGCAGGGTCTCCTACACAAGAGGCTTTACTCCTCCTCCCTCACACAACTTCGACTTCACCATGGCAACTGCAAGGAGATGGCACCTCCTGACTGAGCAGGAGGAAACTTGACCTGCTGCCCCAGCCAGCATGGGGAGCCCAAGAACAACCAACCAACCAACCAGTCAGCTCAAGTAGCAGCATTCTTACTTCTACCCTAATTAAGATGGAGTCTAAACAACAGATATACCTTATTTCTTACCTTTGAAACCACATATATGTTTGGGGTCTTCTAAATAAATGAGTGAACTGCATGTAATACTGTTACACAAAGACTAGGCTGTATTTAGTAAAGCATAAGACTTGTTTTATGCTACTGCTCAGAACACAGATTTGATTTTATTTTTTTTTATCACTAGCCATCACTAGCCCATAACTGATTTTACCTCAAGGTGAAATATCACATTTTGGATGGGGAATTTTCTTTCCTTCAGCTTTAAGGTCTGGCCATTGTTAGAACAGCATCAGCAAGGTTACCAAGTTCTAAAGGTGATTTCACCAGCTTAGAAATGCAGCTAAATGGGAATTTTCAAAAGTGTTTCAGTAGGAGTTCAGGCTACATTTACAAACTGAAGTACTTGAGCAAACAGCCCTAGATGAGCTCTCCAGAGACATCAGTTCTGCACACAACCTTTCCATTCATCCAGGTCCAACTCTATTCCTTGGGGTTTTTTCCTTGTGGTTTTGGGGGTTTTTTTGGCAGGTGTGAAAGAGAAAAATAACTATCCTTACATCTTCTCTGAACAACACCTTCATCCCTTTGGGCAGCTGCTACCTGGGTAGGATTTGCAGGAGCACTTAGAGCAGTTTGCACTTAACTCCCATGCCAAGACATAAGCTAAACCTGCTCTTTCCTGTGCGTGCCAGACACATGAGGCACCTAATGCCTTGCAAACCTGGCTCTGACCAGGTTGCTTTTAAAAGAAAAAGAACACAATTCTAACCATTTTTACAGAACGTCAGTAGTGGTTGTCTAGTACTAATTTCCATCACATCCAAGCACAATTATTACACTTCATTTTAAAGACTAGATTTTAAATTACATTTTTTTTTAAATCTCCATTATGTGACAGGTTCCACAGAAGCCAAATGTTCTGTGTAATCATTTGTGTGGGTGACAGAGATGGATAGAGCAGAGATTGCTGCTGAACCCTAAAGAGCAAGCCTGCCCAGAGGATTAACAAAACACTTTAATTCTGAATCACATTTTCCCTCTCCCCAAACCTCTCCAGCCAACCCACTTCCATCAATGCTAAAGTGGCCCATGGTGAAGTGAAATACCCTAGTTGAAAGACAGCTCCTTGTGATACTGAAGCACAGCTCTGTGCAACCACTAACAAGGGGAAATGATAATCACCTGCCTAAAAAAGAAACTTTTAATTTGTACAAGCCACCCTACCAAGGAAGCAAGAGCAACCTCAATGAGGAAAGACTCTGCAGGAACAGCCACAGATGTAACTTCATCTACTGCCCTGTCAAATGCTTTGGGTCACCCAGCTTGTTACTTTTAAACACAAGTTGCACAGCAGAAATGATGCACAGTTGAAGATAACGTTTGCCATGCTAAATTTGAGATCTTCTCTTTCAGTGACACTCTCTGGCATGAATTTCAGAGTGTGCTAAAATTGAGGAAAAGCATTAAGAGAAAAATTTTTGCTCTGTGAAAAATGGATTTTCACATTACAGCATGAGGCCAGTTCTTACTATCATAACATTTTACCTCAGTCTATTTGACTGCAGCAAGGAATTATGATTAGCAAATTAAACCAACCCTGTTTTCAAGGGTAAAAGCCATTAATTACACACATAACAATACAGAACTATTAAGATGCTGTTTGAAGTTGGCTTAACATTTTCAAGTGAAGGGTGGCGCAGGTTTTTTCCCCAAATTACAGCCCTAAATCAGAACTGACCCATCATTACTGCAACATCACATTTACTGTAAGTGTGGCTTTGAGAGTCTCTGAACTACTCAGAAAATTTGCAAAATGAAAGCCAGCACTGAATGCTGCCAGAAAGTCAGGGAGAGCAAGGCCACTGAAGCACAAAGCCATTTCAATACAATTTTCAGAACTCTAAATAAAGACTTGGACATAGTGAGTAGTCTGTATTAGAAACAAAAAGCCAAGGATCTCTGCACCTGACAAGACACTGTTAAAGAGGGACGAGGCAATAGGATTATTTTTGGCACATATGGCACTGCAGTGCAACCCTATCTGCCCAGAATGCAGCAAAGAAATGTGCAACAGAATCGGATTTTTAAAAAGAACAAATAAAAAGGCAAGTCCTGCTGCTACATGGACAGGGGAGTAAGTAATCCATGCTCTTCCCTGTAGGTGAAGAACCAGCATTAAGGCCACTTTTGCAACAGAGTCCAGTGAAGAAATATGATTCATGTTTACTGAAAACAGAGGAAAAACAAAACACGGAATTCCTACCACTGCCTGACTTCAGTTCCTACAGGAGGCTGTAAATAAGAGCTTGTTGTTTTCCATCTATACAGCTACAGATGATCTTGTGCATTAACGTGGTAAGCCACAGCACCTAGCATATGACTTGACATTATGTGTTTGCTCAGCTGTTTTTGTAAAAAGTAATTTTCTCAGCTGTTCCTGACAAGAGTCCTTCGGATACAAAACATTTATCTTTCTGGTGTATTAACAGAAATTCAGTCAGCTTCTAAGCAGCAGAGTTAAATAAAGGAGTAATAATAGAGGAACCACTGGTGTCAGAACGCCTCAAAACCCACACGCTGCTCTCTCAGACCAACTCGAAGCATTTGGCATCTGAAAGAAAGCATAGCAATGGGAACACAGTGTGAAAATAACAGTTCTGTTTTCCAGTACAGCTGCGTCAGGATCACAAACCCACCAAGACCTGGACTGTCACTGTCGACACACACCACAAGCTGAACGATCACCAGAGGGTAGCAGCGCTCATACTCTGAGCTGGTGATGACCTGGATGGGAAACTCCTCCTACCATCCAGTAGTTGGGCTGCTTTTTTCCTTCTCCCATTCAAACTACCAGGTCTGCAACACAGTCAGTGTGAGGCAGCATCACTGTGCACTTGTTTGAAACAGATCCCCCATACACGTGCCAGGTAGGACATCAGCGAGTCCAAAGCATTACAAACCACTTTGTACTGCAAACGAGAGCTGGGGGCTGTCCCTGCTTCTCATCATAATTCTGCTGTCATTAAAACTGGCACTGAACGTTCTGTCCAGGCTACAGCTGGGCAGGCAAAAAAAATCCACACTTGCAGCAAGAACAGGTTGTTACACCTAAAAACATACAAACCACAAACTCAAGGGATGAGCCAGGGGCAGCAGGGCTGTGTGCATATATGCATGTGTGTGTTTGTGCCCCAGAAAGGGAAACTATGGCAAGTGACTGACAGAAGAGAAAAGCTGAAAGAACAGCTACCGAGATACCAATGCAGCATCTAAAAACAACACTTGTGCTTCCCAAACAAAAGACAATCTAGACTGAAACTATTTGTGAAATGGTTTGTTTCTTCAGAAGGCACACAGGGAAATATTCCTCTTCTAGCTCAAGGTACAGAACTATCTGCCACAGGAGAAAGAAAGATGGATGTGGACCTGGACTCATTAAACCCTCCTGAGGGTCCTGTAGGGGAAAAATGGACAGAACTGCACTGACATTGACAAGTGCCATGTTATTTCACTCAGTAATGTTGAAGTATTCACAGATTTCAAGAAAGCTGGATGTAATGCCACAGCAAGCTGAATGAGGGATTCAGGTCTCAAACTCAACCCCTTCAGGGATTGTCTATAGTTCTAGTTTTTCAAGCTTTTCTTGGCACGGATGGTTTTCCAGTAGGAGGCTGTGGAAAGCCTGCTGGCACCGTGCCTGTCTTTCCTTGCTTGTATGTGTGCCAAGGGAGGACTGCATGACACTGAAGAGTAAATCACACTAAAATCAACCCAGATACAATTGCTGAAGTGGGTGCCTTTGTTACTCCACCTGCTTTCCAAATGGGGCAGGTGTTCCAGAGCTTCTGCAGTGCTGCTGTTTGACAGATGCCATCCCCACCTCTGCTGCCCTCTACATGCTCTTGTTTGGTCCACATAACCAAGTTATCAACGAATGAAATAAAACCCTCCACCTTACATCAGAAGAGCACCACAGGTTTAGGCACATCTACCAAATTCCCTTCAAATTACATAAATGTTTTCAACATCAGTGTGACAACAAAGCAATCAGGACACCTTTTGGGGGGGAGTGGAGGGGGAAGAGAGATAAAAACTGAGAGTTGCAACACAGGATGGGTGGGGAGTTTTTTCTTCCTATCAATGGTCTCATTAAAATCTCATTCTGTTTACTCCCCAGCTTAGACCTGAGGTCTTATTACATTTCACTAAACAATCCCACATTATACTAAAGCAGCAGGCTTTCCTGCCATGATTGATAGGCTCTGTTTGCAATTATTTAAGAAGGCACATAATTACATACAGCTGGATTAGGCTGATCAAATCCCTGTTAGTGTCTGTCAATATACGTATAATAAGACAGTGTGACATTAATGTAAACTAATTTAAATGCAGAAATTTTAATTAAGACTTAACAAAATTACAGACACAGAAAGAAAAAAAAAAAAGTTTTGCAGAGTCTAACCAAAGGGAGTTTCCCAGCAAAGCAACCCTCTAAACACAAGTCTGTTTTGCCTAATCGGTTCTGCAACACTGGTTCTTGCACTACCTATTTATGTACTCCTATTTACAGTCCTACTGCCAGGAGCTCCCACAGGCTCACAAGCAAAAGCAAATGCTATGGAGCCATGTCTGTAACAAAGTCCATTAACAAGCAAGCCCAGGGAGTCAGAGAAGGATGCCTCCGTTCTGCTACGGTGTGAAGCAAATAGCTATCGATCAGCAGCATAAAGCACAAATAACCTTGTAAAGCCCCCACCAAAACCAAAACATTCTACCCCAGCTCTAGGTACAGTATTCATGTTCTCCCTTCTCATTTATTCCTGTTCAACCTCCCTTTTCACTCGGATGGTTTTTAAAGCAATCTGCTACATTGACAGTGCTCTCACAGCCGCCAAAGAGACACACTTGTCTATTAATCCAAATAAGCCTCCTGCAAGATTCATTCCCTACTGAACAGGTACAAACTTTCCCAGGGGTAGTTATGCTCTAGCACTGCCTAAGAGTTATATGGAAAAGACAGCTTAAGTGTATAGATGCAACCGAATTCTTAACCACAAGTAAAGCCTGCACACAAGTATGGCACACAAGCCACTTTTAGCTTGTGCATGTTCATAGGTGCAGTGCCAGGGAGATCTGGTCTTGGATGCTAGTCCTGTTTCCTCTCTCCCTTTGCTACCTGTTCCGAATGTGCACATCTGTTATCACCATTTCTACCCTAGACTCCTTCACTGGCTTTATGTCAGGCATTTTCCAAGAGTAACTGGGAGAAGAAGGGTAGAGGAGTGACACTGTGCCACTGCAGGCCTCCTCTCCAGCAGTAAGTGTGCTTCGTGCTTCACAATATTAAGTAGGACCTTGATTCTTGCTCAGGGAAATTCACCACTCCCCAAAACCCCAGGTTCCCCACACTACAATTTCCTAGCATGCTCTTTGACAAATTAAATCACAGTATCTCATTAACCAAAAAAAAAAAAAAACCACTGCAGATTTTGACTAATTTTTAATAGTTTGTCTGCCAGTTGACCCTGCTGC
>VWZI01015442.1:58493-75556 GCA_013396835.1 Psilopogon haemacephalus
AATTAAACACAGTATCCAATTTAACAAAAAAAAAAAAAAAAACCACTGCAGATTTTGACTCATTTTTAATAGTTTGTCTGCCAGTTGAGCCTGCTGCTCTGATAAGGTTTACTTGTTGATTTATAGAATCATAAAATGGTTTAGGTTGGAAGAGACCTCAAAGATCAACCAGTCCCAACCCCCTGCCATAGGCAGGGACACCTCCCACTAGATCAGGATGCTCAAGACCTCATCCAGCCTGGCCTTGAACACTTCCAGGGAGGGAGCAGCCACAACCTCCCTGGGCAACCTATTCCAGTGTCTCACCACCCTCACTGTGAAGAACTTCCTCTTAACATCCCGTTTAAATCTCCCCTCTGCCAGTTTAAAGCCATTACCCCTCGTCTTGTCATTACAAGACTTTGTTAGCTACTCTGATCAGCCACCTCTCTGTGGAGACCCAACAGTGTCTCATGAATTTTAGAAAATGCTGAACAACACAGGACGCTCACCAAAGCCTTATCCAAATAGGCAAAAAACACTCAGAACTAATCCAATTCTCAAATGTAAGCATCTTCTGCAGAACTGGGGAAAAAGTGAAACAAAAACTTGTAAGTGCTAGAAAAGATTACAGTGCAATCTCCTGGAAAATACCTTAAAAATAATTCCTGTATTAAAACCGACCAAGAAATAAATAAATAAACAAATTTTAAGCCTTCTCCAGTTCAGTCATGTCCCTCTAAAGCTCTTGTCCAATCTCTCCATAGTAGACACAAATTAGCTAGATAACATTTTGAACAAGTCTATCATTTATTCTACTTTGTGTTCTGTTTCCTTTGGCAGCACAACTATTTAAGTCACCCTTCTACTCCAGAGCCTCTGGTTAATTTTTCTTCCGTTCCACTGCAATTCTTCAAAGCATCATAAAGGCAAATTTAATAAGCATCTCAATTTGTATTGCTTTCTATTTATAATACTGCAAGCACCTGCTGCTGCTGAGATCTAAAGGGGTATCTTTATTGCTTTGTAAAGATTAATTCAGATTAATCTTAATAGCTTCGTATTTTAGAGCAATTCCAAGAAACACTGCTCCAAGCTGCTGGGTAGGGCAGTTGGTGGATTTACCTGCAGTGAAACTGGGTTGGTTTTTTTGGTCTTTTGGTTTGGGGGGGTTTGTCGGTTCTGTGGTGCAGCTGGTTCTCCCCCTGCCCCCCATTTTTATTAAGATAACAGGATGTTAGAGGTTGGAAGGGACATCCATAAATCATTGAGTCCAAACTCCCTGCCAGAGCAGCACCACTGAATCTACCTCAGGTCACACAGGAATGCATCCAGAGAGGTCTTGAAAGTCTCCTTCTCTGGAAACTTTCAAGATGCTGCTAACCAGCTATAAAAAGGTGACTCCTTTTGATTCACTGTTCACCATCAGCAACATTCAATAGTGTGCCCTCTGGTGCATTCAGTAGATCCCTCTCAACAATGCAAAGGCAACCAAACCACTTCAAGTTGGGCCCTGAACCTCTCCAACTGTGCTGGTGCCCACAGATGGTTTGGGCACTGTGGGTGTCCAGGGAATGGGTGTTTCAAGGTGCCTGTCCATGACCCAGAAGATGCAGGGTTTGGATCATGTATTATTTGACCTTCTCTCAAAATGGGGAGGTTTTTACTTTTTAATGTTATCCAAGAGCCTGTGAACACCAGTGACAGCTGAGACTGCACAGTACAGAAGTTAAGTCCTACGTCTGACCTTTCAGAGGGGCTGAGGAATCGTGTCCTTAGGCATCTCTTCAGAGTCTGTCTTCCACAGCTTACAGACAGAATATTAATGGCTGTACCCTAGGCTGTGGATAGACTGCTATCTACAACACCAACACCAACTGCTCTTGCAGCTATTTCATTTAACAAGTCCACAGACAGGAAGTTTTATGCAGTGAGGGGAAAAGGGAAAAAATACTTAAAATGTGATGCAGTTAAAGTAGGTGAATGAGATAAAGCCCAGGCAGAAAGAGCAGAAAAACCTCCTCAGTGTGCAAGAAAAGAGCTGAAATAAAAAAGGAAGAAAAACCAACGTGTGGAAGATGATCTGCATGGAAGCAAAATAAAGATTGAAAGAAGTGAATGAAAGAGTCAGTCCATCAGTGAACACAGACCAATTATTGGTCTCACCTCTGCACTGTGTTTATTTACTCTTGGTGGCTGACAAGTAAGGTTAGCACTTCTCATCCATCTTCTACCTACATATTTAGGTGTGACAAAGCACACTCCTCCACAACCAGTCAGGAGATCTCACGGAAGGCTTCACAGGACATTCTGAGGGCACTTTCATCTCAAGAGTGACTCTCAATACCTCAGACTCCTACTTCAGAGGGATGCTGTACTATTTGCCACAGTATTTGATATGGGGTTTCTAGGGGTAGTATTTTAAGTGCTCCCATTAAAAACACTCACCTTTCTCAAGCAAAGGAAGTCTCCTTGCTGTTTTTACTCACCATGATAGTGCCAAGATTGCTGTTAAGTTCAAGGGAATCATGCATATAAATGCATAAAACAAGGTTTTCAAAACTGTTTTAAACTGCATTTGGTGGAAAATTAAGCAAATTAAAAGGTTTGGAGACACAGCAAACTGTAATTATAAGGTACTCAGTATTATACCCTCCTCTTATCTATCAACAAAAACTCAGTAAGTCATTATCTTGGGAATCCACAGATTTTCAACTTTCTATTAAGATGAGAGAGATGACCATACACATTTCCTCAGAAAATAAGTGAGGCACAGGGACCTTGCAGGCCATTTAAAAAGAGAAGATGCCATACATCTTTTCAGCCTGTAGCTACAGATTCCAAAACATCTGTAACCTTCATGTGTTCTCATCCTCTCCCACAATTACTTCTTATCATGTGGGGAGGTTTTGCACTTTTGCAGCAGCTATATTGAGTAAATCAGCTACAAAATGACATGATACAGATACTCCACGTCGATATCTAATCATGAGTTTTAGTCTTTCAAGCAAACAGGACAACTTAAAATGGCAAACATTGCTTTATTTACCCATCCATAAATTAGGAGTGACAATAGCAGATTATTACTCATTCAGTCAGAGCATTTGTTTGGCCCCGAGAGAATTGGCTTTATTCCAAGAGATGGCAAACTTTGGTTAATATACATGTAAATGTTTTATTTCTCTCAGAGCTGGCAATTTCACAAAATTAAATACTGAATTAAGAATGACCCTGCTTTTTCTGCTGACACTTGTCTCGGATGCAGTGCTGGTGAAAGCCTTCGCAAGCTTTTTCACACCAAGTCAACAGGGAAAAAAGCCACCTTTTCTTTTGAGAGTGTGACAATTTCACTGTGGAAACATGGAAGCTTTTCTATAAATATTAATCATCTAAGCTGTCCTGGAACTAAGTGGATGGAGACTGGCTTATAGAAGGCTGCAGCACTGGCTTCATAACAGTGAGATGCACTGAAAGGGTTCTGCAAACACTGCTCTGAACAGGCTGCTCCTCAATACAAGAGCTATGGTGCCTGAAGTAGATTCAATGACCCCAGTGTTTAATCTGAGGTTATTATGAAATAGCACTTCACTCCTAGGGAGCATTTTGTCCTTTGAAATTCTGGTGCAAGTGTAAAGGAAAAGGGAAGTGCTATTTTCCTCCAAAATTGCCAATAATTTGAACTGACAGGTAGAGAGGAGACTAAGAAAAGTGATGGAAGTTCAAGACAGAGAGGCAAATAAACTGGCAGAGCCTTTTACTGACTAGTTCAGAACATCCTGAATATTCTAAACAAAGTCAGGTCTACTGCCAGGTGTGTGGCTCTCCAAAAAAACCAAACAAACAAAAAACAAGAGAGTAAAAAATCCGTGCATTTGGAAGGGAGTACAGAATTCAACATCTTCAGCAGGACTCTGAAAGCTATCTTCTTCCTACAAAGGGCTGGAGATATCAAAAGAGATCTGGATGTATTTATTCCTTCTGTGATACAGGCCATCAACCACTACTTACCCCTTAATATTTTTTTTTTCCCCCACAAATTAACCTTGAAACTAGAACTACAACCACAAAACAGACTTTTGAGAAGGGAGAGAAGCAGAGCCCTTTATCTCTTGTGCTGTACCATATGTGTCATCTCTTTTTCCTTGGAGGCATACTACAGTTTCTATCAGCTGGGGATGCTAGCAACAGTTCAAAACTGTCCATAAACTCCCCAAAAGAAATGACACATATGAATATATTTCAGAATAGCAAGTTTAAAAGGAAATACAAAATATGGTAGAAAACACTGGCTAAGATCACAGAAGCTTGCTAGAATAAAAGGGTAAAAAGAGTACAGCACTTAAACCATCAGGACAGCTGCAGTCAAAACTCAGCTCCCTCAAGCAAAATGAAAGATTGAAGGCAAACAAACACTGCTCAGAAGCAACAATTACGAACAAAAGACATCTTCAAAAGATACAGGACTATGTACATCTGGCAAGAGTGGATGAGAAGTTTAGTTCCCATCTGGCAACTGGTCTACATTTGGTACTACAGTGCTTCACAGGTTTCAGACAGGTCTCTCTGTAGAGATGAACATCCATGGATATGGAACGGACAGCAGATGTGTATTTTATGGAGATAAGTACATCAAAGACTGCTGCCATTAGAACTGATCTTCCTCGCATTCCCCATTTAAACAGGAAAATAACTTAGTGTTCACAAGTTAATGTACTAAACATTAATTACAGCTACTTCTGAAGTATCTTTCATATTAACTTTCCAAAATTACATGGATTCTAATTCTGTTAACCTGCAGATAGGATTACTACAGAGCAAGCACGCTGTCTAGTGCTTGACAATACTTTGCTTTGAACTTTGAACCTAATGCTGTACTTTTCTCCGCTGCTTTCACACAAAGCATGCTCTCCCTCCTCTTGTATGCTACTGATGACACGACACTTTAAATCTCACAAGGAAGTCTGGTGAATGAAAGGGTGACACAACAGGACAAGACAGTGCCAGGTTCAGCACTGAAGAAGACTTTGAAACGCATTACAGGGTATCACTTCAAAGCTCGGTGTTATACACTGCTGAAATGAATGCACAGGCCTGGCGGAACCGTAAGAGAAGGTGCCCCTACAGCAAATGACTATTGCCAGATAAGCTACCAGTTAGACATCACTGATTACCACACTGGACACAGATTTTAACTCATCTAGAGAGCAGACAGCTAATTGGATTTCTTAATGGGCTTTCTTCAGTTTCACTGGGGCTGATGCACACAGCATAGAGGATTTCGAAAGGGATTTTTCCCCAAATAGCTCATACTACTCTACTACAGCATTCTGTTACCATTTTGGCTTACATAAAGTATGACACAGGAAGCCAGAAGTTACATGAACAGCCACTAAAAGGTTAATAATTAAATTCAAGCTATGCCAGGGCAGCAGCAAAGCTGACCTCTTGAATATATTGTGCTTGGATAAAGGTAGCACTGATTATCCTAAACAGGCTTCACTACTTAACTACAGACTTGGGATGTGATAGTATGAAGTTAAGCGTTAGCCTGAATTTATTACCCAAGCAGAACTTTTTTTCCTACCCAAAAAGAAATCCACCCATCTAAAATGCAGACAATATGATAGTCCTCTTTCCCTTTCATTGTTCTCTCCCCTCTGAGAGAAATTGAACTTCACAGGACTTCAAACCTCAGGGGAAGAAAAAAAAACCAAAACAAGGAAAGGAAAAACCTTTAAAAAACCTCCAGCTCATCTTTATTCTATAAGCTCTTCTCACAGCACCAAAAATCCAATGCATATTTTCTCCTAACTACTTTTATCTCTGTATTGTTCTCAGTGCTTTCCTAGAACTGACTTTCTTTAGCACACAAGTGAAAAACTTCAATTTGATGAAGGGATGGGGACTGTTTTCAGTCTAGTCAGTTAAAAAGACATGAGATAAACATTTGGATACATTGCATGACCCCAAGTGTTTCTGCCGTACTTTCTGGTTTACAACTCTGATCTTCCTGTTTCCATGTTTCAAAGGCAGCAGAATCAACCAGCTGTTACAAGCTATACATTTAAACAGAAAAAGTTCCTTCTTTACCCTCCTTCAGGTAGGATGAGAATCATCCATAAAAAACAAAGTGATCCGAATTTCCCATTTCCCACAGTTGCTCTAAAATACTTACTGAACCACGGCAATTACGCCTGTGACAAATGGAGCATCTTACAGACTCAAGTTTTCCTAACTTGCTGAAATTACTCACATCTCTGGGAATGTAAAATGGTCTAAGAAAAAGTGTGAAAGATCAGAGATATTAAGTTAGTCAGAAAAAAGTACTAGGGAAAAAAAAAAAAGCAAACAAACAATCTTTCACAAGAAATTCCTCACTCTCTTATTTTTTAAAGTCTTGCCTCTTCCACGGTGAAGCAAAAGTTTCCCCAAAGAAGCCATCACTGATTGAATTATTTTGGAATTTTTATGTGAGCAAGTGTCAGAAAATGAAATGGAAAGTTAAAAAAAAAAAAAAGAAATCCCAAGATATATACAGCCCTAAACCTTGCATGTACCTCTTTGGAGAGCAGAAACAACAACAGCAACAAAAGAGACATAAAAAAAAACAAACACAGAAGTAGATCAGAACATGGAACCTGAAAGGTTTTTTTCCTTAAGGTCCCTATGTCTTAAGACTTAATTAAAACATCTTGTTAGAGCATCTGAATTTCAGGGAATTACTTCAGAGATGGCTCCTGTTGCAGCACTTTCTGCTGGAATATTTTACTCTGGCTGTCAGCCAAATCTTTGCTATGCTGATGCCAAATAAAAGATACCCAATTTCAATGACAGATGCTGTTGTGTTGACACATAATTGATACGTTTATATTCAGGGCTCCCTGGATTTCTGTAACAGCAACACTTTATTCACAAGAAATACAACTGACAGCAGAATTCAAACAGATTTGTACATAGCTGATGCTGTTACACTGCTGGTATTGAGCCTGGAGGGAAGAAATCGCTGTCCAGGGTGGACAAGAACAGTGGAGACCACAAATCCCCCAGGCCAATGCAAATGATGTCCCAGCAGTAAAAGTTAACTGACCCAGCCAGAAATCAGCTTCCTTAGAGAAAGAGTAAATCTTGAAAAGTTTTCAGCACAAGTCATCTATGCCTTTCCTGCAGAGCTTGTAACTGCGTAGGAGATGGAAGTCATAGAAACACCATAGCACTGAGGTAAAAGATATGTCCATAATCTCCTTCTCTCTTTGACTTCCTCGGTTTCCTAGGCAGGGAACAGATTAGCAACCTTAAAAAATACATTTAGCAAAGGTACATTCCAAAGAAAACATTATATATCCCTTCCTTGCATGTTCACTCTCCTGTGGATAACTTGAAATAAACTTTCATAAATAGTATTTATTCTGGAAAGCAATTATATCACTCCTCAAGCTTAACAAACCTTCAGCACCTACTGTTATTCTTGCCAAGGGCAGGGGGGAAACAACCTGATGACATCACCATGTATGACTACAACCTAAATTTTCTTTTTTAGTAACGTAACACCATATAACTGTCACATAATGAATAGAAGCATTCAGAGAATAAAAACATTGAGAACAAAAAAACAAAAAAACAAAACAAAACAAAACAAAAAACAAAAAACAACAAACCACACCTCCAGCAACAACTACAACTTGGCACAAAAAACAGCAGCCAATAAATGCCACATAGCAGAGGTTTCAGTCATTTTTCCAGATAGGATATACTGTTCAGCAAACATGCAATAGGGAATACCCTACCAGGATGCCTCTTTTTTATTAAAATAAGATTAAGCTTAGAAGTACTTTTGAATTGGATTATATTATCAAATATGCTTGGTCTTACAGATGAAGAGGAATCGCTAACTGGAAATCTTTTCAACATATTTTGTTTGCTGCTCCTTAAACTGTATTTTAGAACACTAATCACAGCGCAGAAAGCTTCTGCACTGCAATAAGCTTCTGCTGCTTCTCTGGCTCTCAAACACTGTCTGTGGGGCCTTCTCTGGCTCTCAAACACTATGCCTCTCTGCTAGTACCATGGGAAAGATTTCTTCCTCCAGTCACCTTTTTCCATACATTATATGAGAAAAGGACTGATGTCAATTCTTCAGAATCTGCACACTGCAGTTCTTTCCTTTAATTCTTCGCCTCCTGTGTTTGTAAGGGTTGCTAAGGCCAAAACTGTCAGATGATCTCTCTTCACACTGAATTTCTCTTTAAGGAGTGCCCAGTACAAAGTATAAAGTCATGCAGGGAAAAAAATATTCATTTATTATCAAAGCTCAAAATCTCAAAACTGTCATTCAGTTTGGTACCATGGTATATGTAAAATATCTAGCTTTATATCCTTGCAAAAGCACAAAGCACTTAAAAAGGTCAAGGAAGTGCTTTAAGCAGAAAAGCTTTAGAGGCCAACGGGTTCCTTTAACTGTTGCAAGAGGCACTGGAAAAACAATCTTTGCAAAAAAAAATACCCAGTTATTTTAGTACCCAAGTACCAAGCGCACATGCACCCTTTTCCAAAAACCAAAACCAACAACAAAAAGGAAGACCACCACCACAACCAAAAATACTCAACACCACATCACACCTCCCCAGAAAAAACCTCCATGGAGGTTTTTCAAAGTCACAAAGGAGAGCTGAGACTAACCTCCCTCTGACAGTTGGGTACCTCAGGAATACATATAGAGAATGAGGGAAGAACACAAAAAGCCAGCTAAGCCATCTGTCAACAGCTTTGATTTGCCAGAGAGTCACAGGGCATGAAGGGCTGGTACACCACAGGCAGACCCAATCTTCCTCACTTCTGCTCAGTGAAGATGAGATGCAAGCCAGCTGCAGTTCAAAAGACACAGTGATTGGCTAGACTGCTGCTGTGTCTAAGCTAAAACCAAGAAAAGGACCAGTCTCTCAGCACTGCATTTTTAAGTTGAGCATAGAACTGAAATAACAAAGCCACAAGGCTTACAAGGAAGATCCAACTCCTGTCTAATTACTTGAGAATGTGGGCAGGAAGTGTAGGTCAGTCTGCAAGGCCCTGTACAGCTACACACTTGCTGTGTTAGGAGGGGCATAATTAGTCCAGAAGGAGATCAATGTTAAGACATACAGACTTAGAATCATAGACCAACCTAAATATTTCTGCTTGTTCCTGAATTTCCTCCAGACTTATTCCTACAGGTTTCTTTGGGTATTTGGAACTCCCTTTGTTTCTTCTTAATCATGTGCTGTATTTAAGAACTTTCATCACATTCAATAGCAATAACCCATCCCATTATTAAAAAAGGCAAGGATTTGAAGAGTCAAACGGATTGTGACTCCTGCTTCTACTGTTGGCTTCTGCATTTTGCTCTGTTTGGATACAGAAAAGTCTCACTTCCTCCCACTCAGGAAGGCTGTGCTATAGCTGGAAGACATGGAAAAAACAATAAAATTATTATACACAAATATTTCCGTTTCTCTTCTCCAGTTTCTAATGTCATTTTAAAAAGCAAAAGTGTGTTTGTTGGAGATAACTGTACAAGAAGTTAACAAGCTAATTAGCAACAAAAAGTAGTAAGTCAACTTAGCAAAATGTGCAAGACTTAGAAATAGCTCAGGCAATCATACTTCAGAGCAAATCTTACTTTTACAGACACCGTTTCCTATCCTGTTTAATATTTCTCTTACCACTGTGGGAAAGACTTAAACAATGGAGGGAAACTGGCTAAGGCTTGTTCTGCAGACTGAAATTATATCAATGCAGCAGCAAGAACCAGAATCAAGACTTCTGAATAGCAGTATTAAACTCAAATGCTTAGGCAAGAAGTTGGCATGCACCCTTTCTTCCATGCCAAAGTCCTTCACCACAAGTAATTTCAGGCCTCCAAGCCTTCAGACAAACTTTATAACTACAGGTTACTGTTTTAAACAGATACCAATTCGGTGAACTTTTGTTTCTCTGATGGTAGGCAGCATCACCACCTCAACTGTACAAGCCACTTATGACAGACATTCATCCTTCAGTTTCTGTCCTAAGGTATGCTAGCACTGAACTGTATGCTCTCCCACACAAAGCAGGCTCAAGCATGATGGTGGGTGTGACAGCCTGCACGCTAGATCCAGCACAGTTAAGTACACTGGTTTCTAAGTAGACTTCGGTTTGCAAAACCAACTACAGGTGCATTCCCTGAGCCTTTCTGTGGCATCGCTGCTGGCTCAGAGCCACATTTTAGTCAGGCACCAGTAAGGTCTAAGAGAAGACTCTGGGATCTTTACTTAGGTTTGCAAAAACAACTACAGGTGAATTCCCTGAGCCTTTCTGTGGCATAGCTGCTGGCTCAGAGCCATGTTTTAGGCAGGCGCCAGTAAGGTCTAAGAGAAGGCTCTGGGATCTTGACTTTTATTTGTATCATGACAGCCATGACCCTAAGCTATGTTTAAGGGTGTGCTTTCATGACTAAAAGCTGCATCCTGCACCTTCACCTGAACAATTCTTTATTTTTTGTTATGCTTTTAGTTGGATGTCAAAGTCAAGTGCAAGATCTTTCAGGATACAGTGCTGCTATACAAAGCAAAGTAAAGCTGTTATTGACATCTAATTACCAGTAAACAACCACATTAGGAACAAATATTTTAGAGGCAGAGCACTTCAGTGAGTTTCAATAACAGACTGATACAACACATCTCCCCTCCAGACCCAATACTAAGCACTGTACTGTGATTACAGAACTATTTTCCAAGTATACAAACAAAGCCAAATTAACAAATAAAACCAAATTGACACTGGGTGAAAAAGCAGTGAGGCCAATTTATAAACAGAAAGCAGCCTGAGAAGGAGACAGATACACACTCTGAGGTTTGTTATATCCAAATCATCATTATCTGTACTTCTAGCATGATACAAAACCCTCAATCACCAAGGCCTGAATACAAGGTTTTTATATTTAGCAATTAATAAGTCGCATTACCAAAAAACCTGTCTGAAAGCAAACAGCACTTTCAGCATTAAAGTCCCTCTAGCCACCTGCTCCAAATTAACTTTCTTCCAAGTCTGTCATCACACAGCTAACTCTTCAACCACGATATTTAACTTCATACTTTTTTAGAGCTGCCAATATAAAAAAAAAAAAAAAAAAACCAAACCCACAACAACATAGCTAAACAAGTGCTCATAAACAAAAGTACCAATATAATACAGAGCCTCAGTCACAACGGATTATATTATTCAGCACTCCCCTCATCCCAACAGCTCTTTTCAACCTGGAGAAGTCATTTGTGCCTGCAGCAGGGCAGGCCACACTTCCACTCTTCACGTGACAGAAACACATTGGTTCAGGCAGAAGCAGCTTTCACACTGATGCTGCTCTTTATTTTCCACTCTTTTTCTGAAATACAGAGACAATTTCTAAGCAAAGCCTTTGGGGAAAGAGCTTTACTCAAAATCACTAGTCCTCTGTCTAGCACAATAATAGCAGAGAATGCAAAATGTTTTCAGTAAAAGCAGCTGGAAATCAATACGAAAGGGCTGGTCTCCGAGAGTAAAACTGGTTCCTGTAAGGATAGGAGTTTAAAAGTGAAAAATCTAAGATGATGAATAAAGAAAGAATAAATGTAAACAACAAGGAGAAGGGGGAAGCACAGAAAGAAAAATCTAACAATGCAATTTGGGTGAAAAAAAAAAAAAATTAAAAATCAGACAAGCTGGCAACAGCTGCAGGTAAAAAGGAAAGAAAAATACCAGTAACTACAGTGCAAAGAAAAAGATTATTAAAATAAATTTAGTGGAGAATAACAGGATAAAAATTATGAAAGGGAGCAGATAAGAGGCTAACTGGCACAAAGGTTTAAGGCATCAGTCATGAGTTCATGTTCCAGCCTGGTTCGCAAGCATTGCTAAGTCCCACAATGAGTTTCGGAATTCCTGCTGCCATGCATCTGGCTATTTCATTAAACCTTGTCATCTTCTGCCATGATGCAAAAAGTCAATACCCACCTGAGTGTGCCACAACCCACTCACTCTGCATGCAGCCAAACTGCTAAGTCACTTCAGCTCAGGAAGTCCACAGGTACCTGAAAAGGACTGGGAAAAGCCCAGTGTTACTGTTCATAGAAACGTAGAATCGCCTGGTTGGAAAACGCCTAAGTACCACTGAATCCAAGCACAACCTGACATCTCCTTGTACACAACTGTTAGATCAGGTCCCAAAACTCCTCATCAAAACATCTTTTAAACAGCCCAGGAATGGTTACTCCACCACTTCCCCGGTCAGCCTGTTCGAGTGCCAAATTACTCTTTTGGTGAATAATTTTTTCCTAATTGCCAATCTAAACTTCCCCTGGTGCAACCTGAGTCCATTTCCTGTCGCTTGCTATCTGGGAGGTCAGCCCCCATCTAGCTACAATCTCCTTTTAGGTAGTTGTAGAGAGCAATGAGGTCTCCCCTCAGACTCCTCTTCTTCAGGCTGAATAACCCCAACTCACACAGCTGGTCCCCCCAGAACTTGCGTTCAAGACCCTTCCATCAGTCCCACTGCCCTTCTCTGGACATGCTGCAACACTTTCATGTCCTTCTTGTAGTTAGAGGCCCAAAACTGAACTCAATATTCAAGGCGCAGCCTCACTAATGCCAAGTGCAGGGGCATGATCATCTTCCTACTCCTAATGGACACACTATTACTGACACAGACCAGGATGCTGCTGGCCTTCTTGGCCACTTGAGCACACTGCTGGCTCATATTCAGTACCCCCAGATGCCTCCTGCCATGCTACTTTCAAGCCACTCTTCCCCAAGTCTGTAGCACTGCATGGGGTTCCTGTGACCAAAGTGTAGGACACAGCATTTGGCCATGTTGAATGCCATACAGTTGGCCCCAGCCCATTGATCCAGCCTGTCCAGATCCCTCTGCAGAGTCTTCCTCACCTCCAGCAGACTGACATTCCCACCCACCTTGGTGTCACATGCAAACTTACAGAGGATGCACTTGATCCCCTCATCAAGGTGATGGATGAAGATGTTAAATAGAACTGGACCCAATACTGAGTCCCGGGGAATATCACTTGTGACAAACCACCAACTGGATTTTACTCCATTTACCACTACTCTTTGGGCCCAGTCAGCCAGCTAGTTTTTGAGTCAGCAAAGAGCGTGCCCACCTAGACCACGTGCAGCCAGTTTGTCCAAGAGGATGCTGTAGGGAGCTGTGAAGATCTTACTGAAGCCCAGGTACACGACATCCACAACCTTTCCCTCATCCACCTGTTTAATGAAAAACAAGAATTCCTCAAGATCAACACAATGTATCTCCCTAGTACTGTGTCTAGTTTTTCTAAGCCACTTAAAACGACAATACATTATGGTCACAGAAGAGGCCTTCCCTTGCAGTTGTCGCACACAACACTCTTTATATTTTGGCACCATTTACAACCTCTGCTCAAGAGAAACCTAAAAACAAAGCATCTCACATACCTGAAGTCAGCATCATAAACCACCCCTCTGTCTTCCATCCACAAACGTAGCTCTGGTTTCTAGTTCTGTCCACATCACCCACCAAATACTTGGTTAACATGGAACCAAGGTCTCTCTCTTGTATATGCTTTTACTATTGTGTACCAGCAAACAGGAAAGCAAGCAGTTACTTTGCTGAGGAGCTTTTCAGTACCAAAGAATCTCACCAGCAAACTACACAATCTAACTCCTTTGACCCCAAGAGCATAGCCCTCATCTTTAATAAAGCAGCAGCTTAGACAGCATACATTAGTTATACAAAGTGAAAAGTGCGTTTTTTTTCCTCCACTCAGATGAAAACTGCAGGTGAAAGTCCCATCACTGCACACTATTTACTTAAATTAAGTCTTGACCAGCATACTGATGGATTAGACAGAAGTCTCTGCCAAGCTGCTAATATACTTCAAATTATGCTCATACTTTCAGAACTTTAATACCAAGTAATTCGACTAGGGCAGGCCCTAAGCTCCCAGAAATTCTACAGGACTTCAAATGACAATAGTGGTCAGGAACATCTGGTCACACTGACATCTAAAAGTACCAAGCTTGCATGCTAAAGGAATAAAGATGTGACTAACTTCTTTGCAACTAAAAAACAGCATATAAGAAATCAGACTAAGCAAGATGAAAAAAAAAACCAAACAAAAAACCTGAAAGCGAACTAGTGGTAGAGCAAAGACAACAAAGGGAATATTATCACACATTCTCATTCCCTCAAGGTACACCTGTACCTAAAGGGCTCATAAATATCTGATCTCTGGCTGTCTGCCACATTCAACATACAAAGTCTGTTTCCTCTACTGCCTACAGCAATTATTTTAGGGTTTGTCCTAACAAGTAAAAATCTCTCCAAAAAAAACCAAAACAAAAAAAAAAATTAAAATACACCAAAAAAATAGTGGGAGGTGGAGGTGGGCACGGTTGCAGAGTTTTACATAGACAGCCTCATGGCCTGCCACTACAGCTAAAACAATTACAGCATTTTAACAGCACATTTCCCTAAGGTAGCAAGCAGTTAAGATCTTTGTATACTGAAAGAGATGCCCTTCCACATTAGCATGGCCTATTAGCCACAAACAGGATTAAGAGCTCAGCAAATCCTCACGCATAATTCTTTCCCATAATGGGCAGAAAGGAAGGTAACTTCTCAGCTTTATGGAGCACTTATTAGAAGGCTGATACTTCAATAATTAAAAGCAAAACAAAACCCAACAATAACAAACAAACAACAATGAAACAAAACATGGAGAACTCCTAGGGTCTCTTCCACTGTGAAAAAAAAAAAGTCAGCTAGTTATAGAACTTGTGGCATTACAGAGCAGCCTGTAACTGTTCTGGTGGCCCTGCACAGCAATCAGCCTTAAGACAACAGCCAAGATCTCTTTGTGGGATGTTTCCCCAAACACGCTAAGATTTCCACAATCAGTTGAAACTCAAGAGACATTCAGGTTGACATGCAACACACATTGCTTTTGGACATCATGAACATCAATCCACCCACAGATGCTTCTTGCAATGCATGATGGAGACTAGTATCATCTTATTCTGAATCACCTGGACCAAAGCAGTTGAATTAAGAGATTCAAGATCCACTCTCAAAGGGCTCACATGGCTTTGGGAGTAGATGGGGCACAAGTCACAACAGTAAAAGCAAAACCCATCCAAATTCAGCAAGGATCAGAAGTGTTAAGTGTTCAGTTCCCTCAAACCTTGATACCACCATAAAGTTCACTGTATCACTCCAAGCGCAATCCCTATGACAGCCAGTGGTAGCTGCTGATTCAGAGCAGGTCTCCTGTGACTCTGCATGGGAGAAACTCTTTCAACTCGTCTACACCACTACTCCTTGGTAGTGCACAGCCAGAGGGACAAGCCTTGTTGAGCTTCAAAGTAATGGGCAAGGGAGAAAGAAGATGGAAAAGAAGAAATATTTGTTAAAAACAAGGAAAGTGCATTATACGACACATTAAGTGCCACAGCCAAAAGACTTAGTGTGTAGTCCATCTACTGTCCAGCTCGTATCACCTGAACAGTCTGTGTAACTACATGAATAGAAAAGCATTCCAATATTTAATGCATGAGCAAACAGATTTCTTTTAAAAAACCCTGAGACTATTCTGCTAGCACACGGATGCAGCAGTGACTAGCAAGGAAACACTCCACCCTCTCACTGTACACACCCCAACAAGCAGAAACAAACCAGCAGCCAGCTAGGGAGGACGACTCAGGGTTGTCACCTCAGGCAGGGCAGTTTCCACACAAGTCTGATGCTTCAAAGCTCAGGTGGTGCTCCAGACGCAGGAGGGGTGGGCATGCAGCCACTGCTAAATATCTTACATCTTCTGCAAAGCAGTACCATCAGTCTCCAAATACAAGTCACATCCCAACAGGGTTTTACACATGCTAACGACTCCCTAGAAGAGATTTCTGCTGTCGGCCCCGGCAGCATCTAAAGATGTCTGGCTCTCTAAATGGCTTGGCTTTTCTTTACTTCATGTCTACAAGCGCTGTCCATGCTCCTCTGTGTCATCCTGCATTCGAGGTCAGCAGCTCTGACAAAATCCTCTTGAGGATCATAGTAAGAGACCTGTGTAAATCCATACTGGCAAAAGTACTAAAGAAACAGGTAGTTCCTAGAGTTTCTTACAAAATAAGGAGTATTTCACAGCTGCACCCCAAATCTCCTTTGGCAGATGTCCCTTCTATGATTACCACAAAGCATGAGGGAAAGCAGTAGCTAAAATTGCTGTGACAAGGAACAATTCACCTGACAAAGATCAGTGAAAACCTACAAAGGCTGATAATAGTCTAAAATCAGCTTTCTTATTAACTTCAGTCTAGGTCTGTATTTTATAAATAGGCCACTAAAAGGCAGTTAAGAGAGAAAAGGAGAGAAAGGAAATTATTAAAAATGTACTAATGAGAAACTAAGTTAACTTTTTTTTTTTTTTTTTTTTTTTTTTTAAACAGGGCATCAGGGAATCCCTACACGTTCTCTGGTTCATTTAAAGGAGGAAATTTTAAACAAAGCTAAAAATAACTGACAATCACATTTTCCAAATTAAGAGAAATACGGTAATCTCAGGAGGTCCCAGCCAGGCTGGTACCATACAGACTGATAATAAATTTCATATAAATTTCAGGCACAACGGGGATCCTGAAATGGAAATTTCTGTCAGACGAGAATATTTATTTTCTCTGTTGTCTTAAAAGAAGATCTGAACCATACCTGGTTAAGAAACGTGGCAGATTCTCTTTAATTTTTTTTTTTTTATTTTTTTTTTTGGTAACCACCAATAAGAACGAAGAAGATACAAACCGAACTCACGTCTCCACATCCCATGGCCAAAACACATGTAAATGAAGGCACGGTGCGTAACAGAGAGGCAAAAGCCAGGTATTTACGTTCAGAACGGATTACCTTGATTGCTCCCTGGGTCATTACAAATGCTTTCCTGAGATATTTTTTTTTTCCAAATAGGCTGCTAAAACACAGGTCTCGGTCGTTCCCCAGCACAACTGTACTCGCCACAAGGGAACAGAAATTAATAAGAAAAACAAACACCATGCCC
>VWZI01015442.1:76012-86716 GCA_013396835.1 Psilopogon haemacephalus
CCCGCCGGCCTCCCGCGGGACAGCGGGCGGGAGCGGGCCGCCGCCGCGTGCTCGTACTTGGAGTTGCGCTCACCCGAGGGAAGGGAAAAGGCCGGCACCGGCTGCAGACGGGTACGGTCCGCGCTTGCCGCCAGCAACTTCCCCGCTCCGCCACACGTGGGGCTGAGGCGCGGGCTGGCTTCCCTGGCCGCTGGGCGCAGAGGACGTGGCAGCTCCCTCCCTCTTCCCCAGCCAAGCCGCGCCGCGCCGGAGGCTCCTCCCGGCCCCGCTCTGGCGGAATGCGGGGCGCCCTCTGCTGCACGCCGAGGGACCCACCGCCCCCAAGCCTCGCCCCGGTCTCCCCAGTCACGGCGGCGCTACCGCCGCCGAGGGGACGCGCGGACTGTGGCGGCGCTGGGCGCTGAGGGGAGCTCGGCGGTAACAACGGAGGGATGAAGCGTGGGGAGCCGCTGCCGCCTCTCAGCGCACGCCGCGGAGGGCAGGGGCTGATGACACGCAGAGGGACGAGCAGTGCCCCCTTGAAGGGAGCTCCCGGGTGTCTGTGGAGTTGGGCGAGTTAAACTCGACCCTTACTCCCACCTCACACCCCACGACTGTCGTCCCGCTGGCTGCGTGGGACAAGTGGGCGGGAGAGAGGGAGGCGAGCGTGGAAATCATTGGCGGCTCAAGCGCACCAGGTGTGGTGCTGCACGGCGAACGCCTCTCCCAGTCATGCGGTGCTGCATTCACTGTTGAATTAAAAAGGCTTAATGCCGAAACTGATGCAATCACAATTGTAGTTGCTTTCTTGCATTTCAGCAGAATGGAAGCACTTGTTAAGTTGATCAAACTGCAATAACGGGCCTAAAATAAAAATGGAGAACAGTGTCCACAAGCCCCAGGAACGGGGTCTGACTGGGGACAGCAAGAAGATTTAATCTGAGGAACCCAATCCTGGCACACACAGCCGCAACTGCTACTGTCTGTACCAGCAGGACCCCTAAACACCTGTAGCTGCTTACCATTTTCAATGATTTAGTTTAGCTCAATCACAGAGGTAGTTTTCTTTCTTACTGAGAAGAGACCTCTCACTGTGTTCTTAAATAGACAGTAGCAGTAACTGGTGGAGAATAAAAGATTTCAGACATCTATTTGCATTTTCTTCTTTTGAAAATAAAAGGCATTACCTGGGCTTCGTGGCTGCAGACAGCCTGACGTGGAGGTTTTTGCTGAAAAGGTCTGTTGGGAGGAATCTCAGCTTCTTGGTTAATAACAGCTACAAAAACCGTCCCAAGTTTAATGGTGTCTCTTTCCTCGTGCCTTTCTTAAAGAGTCTCCTGTGAAAGAGCACCTTAGTGTAACCTTAATCTATCTTCTAATTGAGCGATACCAGACTGTCGTGTTGTTACCTCCTATTGCTCATCTTTCTGCTTGAAACATCCGTTTCTTCCAGTGCTGGGCAGATTTTTAATCTCAAGGTGCACTGCTAATTTGAGGTTGGAATCCGATGCTGTAAAGAAATGCTGTTGCTGGTGTTCAAATAATGCCGAACTGCTTAGGGCTAAAGCAGAGATGAAATAAAACTGTGTTTTTCTAAAACACCTCCTGCGTTGTGGTTATCTCAAAGGGCTTTATGAAGTAGTGTCAAGTAAAGGAGCACCTTTTAGCACAGCAGCCATTCTGTGGACAAATGTACCTCTGAAGATGGAAATTTTTGGCAATAGAGCTGTCTGTACTAATTTATTAGGGCTATTATGTATATTTAATGATCACCTGCAATACCACAAGAAAAGCCTGTAGTGGCCACCGCTTAAAATTACCATTAAAGATTATATAAAGTATATGTATATATTAAATTCCACCTTGGGCTGACTCTTAAGTAGGAAAAAGTAGTCCAGTAGATTTAAGGTTAAAGTGGATGTGTGAATCTTTGCTACCTCTTCCAGTAAAGCTGTTACACTTACAAAGTACCTTACCGGTTAGTTATTAAGTGCTGTATTTATGTTAAAATACTCTAATAGCAAGCTATACCTGAACTCCAGTTTGTCTAAGGCTGGCTGGCACACAGTTAATTGCTGCTGTAATCACTCTAGCTTCAGCCGTGCTCTAGCAACAGGATATTGCCATTTAGGACACACACATTTACTGCTAAGCTGTAAGCAGAAGGCAATACGTGGACTGTATAGGATTTTCCAATCTGCATCTGTCCAGAAGAGATATGATTAAGTGCGTTTTTGTTTAGCTATTGATTTATTCACCTGGCTTCCTCAAATGTCAGATATATGTATGGTCTTTGTCCAAGAAAAATAGGGCTGTTTGCAGTATTGATTGCAGCAGTGGAATCTGCAGCACAACTCAGTAAAAGGTTCAGTTCACATTTTAAGACATTGCACTGCTCTTTAATAAACCTGCATTGCTGTAGATCTAAAAATCTGCTGCCAGGATTAGATTATAATTTTTATTGGTTTATTTTTAATCTTTAATTAAAAAAAAAAAAATCAGTGTGCAGTAATCTTGCCTTAAACCTGCTCAGAATTTATAGCAGCTTTCTTTATTTTTTTTGCATAGTAAAAATGCTATTCACTACTTTTCCTTTTTGTTGTATCCTGCTTCAGTGTGACAGTAACATCTTAGCCTTTCAATAAATACATATGGTTTTGCATATAAGTGTGTATGGAGAGGAAGAGTAAAAAAAAAAAAATCACATATAAACTGTAACTGAAGTGCAGCAACTATGGTAGTAGTTACAAATTCAAATACAAAGTGTAGTTATGTGGGTGCATATATGTACACACTACAAAGGCCTTTTCCTAGAGATTTTTTTTTTCCTTCTCTGAGAACATAATGTGGCAAAACCTTCCAGATGACATCTTTCCTAAATGGCAAAATAGTTCCTGATAATAAGAAACAAATGTTGTCTGCCAAGAATCTTTGGATTTGTGATTTTCACAGACTCCAGCAGTTCTGGACTTCTGTGCTTAGGTATATGGTTCAGTGGTGACCTGTCAGTGCTGGGTTGATGATTGTACTTGATGATCTTCCAACCATAACAATTCTCTGTTTCTTTTTTTTCTCCCAAGGGTGCTGGATCCACATCACTCAGAGCAAATCCTTCCCACTTCTGTGTCGTTCCACCTGTGGTAGCTCTGCCTCTGAGTTTTGGTGGTGTCTTTACCTCACAAGAACTCTTTTGCCTTTCTTTAATTCCTTTTTGGCACCACAGTGCCTTCGGGTGTACTCTGGCCTTTTGTTTTCCTTATTCTCTGTTTGTATCATACTGCTGTGAGACCTCCCCTGAATCACATCATCACGGTTATGTGAAATAGTGAGATTTAACATAGAAATCTGTACATTCACCTGAAAAATCATAGAATTACATTCAAAGTAGGTGATATTCATCTGTCACATTTTGGGTAGGAGGAATACACCATGGAGGAATACACCTATTTATCTTTTACAGACTATAAAAAAATACATAAGAAGTAGATCAGATGTAGACATTTAAAGCAGATTAAGACGAATTTCATTTTATAAGAATTTCCTGTTACCAGTGAAGTCAAAGACAAACTCTTGAGTAATGTCAGTATTGAAAGATAAAGCCTAGAAAATTTTGTCCTGGTAGCAATGGTCGCTGAGGTGATGGATAACGAATGCCACCTTTTCTAGCTCAGCAGCTCCCTTAGAATACAAGAGGGCATTTGTTACTACTGTCTGAAACTAGTTTGTTAGCCTTTGATAACTGAGAAATCCACTTGGCTCTTAATCTGTATTCTCAGAGACGACTTCATGGTAGATGTCACTCTCTTATCTGTCCCAGAGACAATAGTGCTCTCTCTTCTGGAAGATCTACCACAGTCAGATTGAACTCCAAAGATGTGTATCAAAGAGATGCTTTCAGGAGCTCATCAGCTGTGAAGTAGAATTACCTATGTGGGCAACAAGATTTCAGGAACAAACTGTTCAGGCTCTCAGATTATAGATCAACATATTCACACTAAGAACGAGATTAAAAACATGCAAGCAAATCAAGAGGGAGAGTAATATACATCTGATATGACTTGAAAAGTGTTAATAGTGGTAATGTCTAAATTGAGATAGGATGCTTTCCTTAAAAAAATGCTATGCTGCAGTTCACACAAGAATTGAGCCCAGAAATTGTGATGACTTATGTATCTATGAAAAGAGTACATATTAATTATAGCCCTTTCTTCTGCTTTTGCAAACTACGGGATAGGTTTTTCCACAGAAAGCCAGTCCATACTGACAAGGCAAAAGAAGCGGCTTGTGCTCTCACCATCCTGCAGAGCTCTTTTTTTCTGAACCCTGGATAACAGTTCCACAATCACAATGGTTTGCTTGGTGTAGTGCCTAGAATAACCTTGAGAAGAAAATATTAATTGATAGAAAACAATATATTGGATTACTCTGCTGCTATTAACTTGACATAGCTCTATTGTAGTCAGTGAAATGATATTGATTTATTAAAGGAGAAGTTCTGATCTGTGAGTATTTGAAGCCAAGATTAAAACACACTAAGACATCACCTTTTTTTCCCTAGAACTCCAATTTACCACAGGACTCTAGGGCTTCAGAATTCCTTTTACAGCAGGACATAATACATAATATTCTGAAAGATATTATAGAAATGTCATCTCACCAGAACTTTAGCTGATCTTATCTGCAAAGCATAAAAGTATTATTCATAAACTTCTGACGGATAATTTACATTTTGTATGTTGGATACACTGCAGTAACTATTATATTTTGCAGACTAATTCTGTAGTGCACGTCTAGGCTTTTTACATTTCATTCGCTTGTCACAAGTGATCAAAAGACAGATAAAAAATTTACTTGATAATAATTGAGTATGCCATCTGCTTTCAAAGGCTCACAGTTCCAAAGCAGAGAAAGCCTGAAAGAGAAATGTATAGTATTACATTATACTTTATCTTTCAGGTAGCTAAATATTGTGACTAAAAGTCAGATTAGATAGTTACATCTATACCATGTTTTACAGAAGTGGAAAGATAAGTCACGGACTTTGACAAAGCTTTCTTCCCTACAGACGATTGATATAAATGCTTTTTTAGTAGATCTCCTTATAATTTTTCATGCTGCCTCTTCTTTTGGCCCTGAACTGTATGAAGTTTGCAAAAGGAACATCTGCAGCTCTTTAAATCACAACCATTTAGAAAGTCGTTGTCTACATATAACATTTTGTCATTCAATCATCATAAATACATTAACAGACGTGTGACGTATGGTGAATCCCTGTAGATGTACAATTGAGAAAAGATTTTTCTTTGCTTGAAGATGTTTTTCTTCCTGAAGAATCTGTCATACCAGCTAGATTTTCTAAATCTGCACTGTAAACAACATGGTGCAGTGCTGAGGAACTTCCTGCAAGCTACTAAATGCTTTCAACTCCAATGGATGTTTTAGGAATTGAAGGGAGTTGACTATTTACAGGAAGAGATGAGACTCTTAAAGAATCAAGTGCAAATTAATTCTATTAGCTTACACATTTGTGGTTACTTTTAGGTATAGTTTGACATTTTCTATTTTTTCTTCTTGGCAGAAGACTATACTTAACTGACAAACACCTACTGTCACTTCCTTTAAGATTCTCACACCAGCCATCAACTTCTGTTGCTATTGATGTTATCTTCGGTGTTAGAGGACAAAATGTTTTGGAGAAACTTAAGTGCAAAAAGGTTTTTGTTATAAAAGTTAATGTACAGTTCCATGGCCTTCAGAAGATCATTTCCCTCCCTTGTGTATATAAACATACTAAGGCTGTCTTAGCTCTTTTGTATTTTTCCTAAATCAGAGCAGCCAGACGGCTGATGTGGTTGCAGGCTTTTCACTAAATAATCAGCCTAATTCCAGACCAGAGCTGTTAGCTGCTCAATGATCTGTAGAAATATCCAATACCATTTGGCATACAGATACTGTTTACAGCATGTCCTTCATTCTTTCTGGCATATAACTGAGCCTTCTGGAGAGCTGGCGACAGGGGACATGGATAAGGCTGAGGTGCTCAATGACTTCTTTGCCTCGTCTTCAGCAGCAAGTGCTCCAGCCACAATGTCCAAATTCAAAAGGACAAAAGTAAGGACTGGGGGAGTGAAGACCTGCCCACTGTAATTGAAGATCATGTTTGTGAGCACCTAAGGAACCTGAACATGCACAAAGATGATCAGAGGGCTGGAGCACCTCTGCTATGAGGACAGGCTGAGAGAGTTGGGGCTTTTCAGCCTGGAGAAGAGAAGGCTTTGAGGAGACCTTATAGTAACCTTTCAGTATCTGAGGGGGGCCTACAGGAGGGCTGGGGAGGGACTGTTCACAAGGTCTTGTAATGACAGGACGAGGGGGAGTGGGTTCAAATTGGCAGAGGGGAGATTTAGATGGGATGTTAGGAGGAAGTTCTTCACAGTAGGGTGGCAAGACACTGGAACAGGTTGCCCAGGGAGGTTGTGTCTGCTCCCTCCCTGGAGGTGTTCAAGGCCAGGCTGGATGAGGTCTTGAGCAACCTGATCTAGTGGGAGGTGTCCCTGCCTATGGCGGGGGCTTGGAACTGGTTGATCTTTGAGGTCTCTTCCAAGCTAAACCATTCTCTGATTCTATGATTCTGTGATTCTGCTTCCTCTTAATTCCCTGATGATCACCTTACAGTGACTGAAGAGGTAAAATAATATAATTAAAAGGAAGAGTGCAGGTATCCCCAGATAACATTAGAAATCCACATAGCAGTATTATCCAGGTTTGTGCTAGACAAAGCGTGTTTAGCAGAGAGATGGGTCCTCTGACATAGATATCGCTATAATTCTTTGTGATGGACCTTCACATCTGATGATATTGCAAAATCCAAAAGCTTTAAGTCAGAGTGAGATAGATTCAACCTTGAAATAAAATAGAATCTGTGAGAATAGTTAAACAGTAGGGTAGATCATTATAACTTTGTTTTTTTTAGAAGTATGAGTTGTTAATCTTTTTTACAAAATAGGCATTTATTGTCTGGAAGAAATTTACAGCCTGTGGGTTGAGGTTATGGGCTGGAGACATTGCAG
Organism: Psilopogon haemacephalus; assembly: GCA_013396835.1. Lineage (NCBI taxonomy): Eukaryota > Metazoa > Chordata > Aves > Piciformes > Megalaimidae > Psilopogon > Psilopogon haemacephalus. Next base: position 83,062 of record VWZI01015442.1, read on the forward strand.
TTCCTTTTGGTCTCAGGAGTTATGAATTTGTGAGGCACTCTCCTTTCTTTATGGGTCATACCAAGCAGAATTGTGTCCACAGTCCTTGCTTTGCTCATAGCACTTGCAGTTCTGCATTAGGCCATTGTCTGTAATTAAATCTCATATCTTGGGACTTCTGATGATTTTCTGAAGTGATAAGGAAGTTCTCTCTTCCTTGCCCCTTACTTTCCTGAGCAGAACTGGACAGATGTACTTTTGTTTATCTTTTCCCCCCATCAAAGCCATGAAAAGTGAGATGCTGGATTGTGTGGACTGGCAACTATGGAGGATGACAATTTCAGACTGGCTGGTTCACAAGCTAGTTTTGGGCCATGGAACAGAGTTCACAGAATCAGCGAATCATGGCAACATTCAGGTTGGAAAAGACCCTCAGGATCACCAAGTCCAAGCGATAACCCTACTCTACAAGGTTCACCCTAAACCACATCTCCAAGCACCACATCCAAATGACCTTTAAACACATCCAGGACTGGTGACTCAACCGCCTCCCTGGGCAGCCCATTCCAACACCTGACCACTCATTCCATGAAAAAATGTTTCCTAATGTCCTGTCTAAACCTACCCAGTCGCAGCTTGAGGCTGTTCACTCTTGTTCCATCACTACCAGCACAACCTTTCCACAATGTCCTTTACGGTAGTTGTAGAACGTGATGAGTTCTCCCCTCAGCCTCCTCTTTTTCAAACTAAAAGCCCCAGCTCCTTCAGTTGCTCTTCATAAGATTTATTCTCCAGGCCCTTCACCAACTTCATTGCCCTCCTCTGCACTCACTCCAACACCTCATCATGTCTCTTGTATTGAGATACCCAGAACTGGGCACTGTCTATGTCAGAATGGAAGGGTTGGGGTATTATTGCTTATAGTGGAGTGGAGTAGATTTTGGCTGTAGATTGGCTGGTTCCAGTAATATCACTAATGATGTATGGCATTTTCATATTAAAAGAGAATGTTTGGTTCTTGTTTATCTCCCACTATAAAGAAGTTTGTAACTTGACTGTAAAGACCTTCCCAACTACCAAATTTCTTGAAAACCTGGGGAGAGTCTGATGGTTATATTGTCATGCAGTTTGAACTAGGTGGTAAGAACCTATACCTCATAAAACTATGCAAGTGTGATTCCAACCTAAAAACCTTCTTATTTATTAATATCAGACTTCAAGATTTTAGGAGAAGAATAAGAAACTGTCTTGTGTCAGCAGTTCTTTCTGGGCTCAATTCCAAAGTCTTTCTCCACAATGTATCCATGGATATAATATCTAATATTTTATCTCTGCATGTTCTCAGCAATTCAATCCAGTGGATCCCAGAGGCCAAGTTCATAACCTTTCTTTTTTTTTTTTTTTCCCTCCAAGGTTTTATATTTATAATGCAGAAACATATATTACACTTTTTCTGCAGTGTGGTGAAAAATGAAGAGGGGTGATACTCTTTCCCCCTTCTCCTTCAGTCCAACTTGCATGAGCTGGTGCTACTCATCATGAGCAGAGACCACAGAAACAATCTCAAAAAGGTGAGACTGGCACGAAATTCTGTTTTGAAACAGCTTATAGTCCTAGGTGGAGGTGTTTGAAATAGTATGTTCCAAAATGGCTTCAGATTTGGAGTTCTGGTTTGAGATCTTTTTCCAGACAAGCATGACTGTGCACCCTAGCAGTGCAAATAATCTCAAGTTACATTTGCATTCACTGCTAGGTATATTTTATACTTCCTCTCATATGAGGATCAGTTCTCTTCACCTCCATCTATGTAGTTAGGCTTTTTTTCTGTAAAATTCAGTAACAAGAGAAAATCTGCTGCATTTATACTCACAGAACGCCAGTTATGCAAAGCATTGATTTATGAAAGAGAGATGGTTACACAGAGTCAATACTAATACAAGTACCTACTTGAACAAGTTAAGCTACTCTATGCGTTACCTAGATCTGCCTCTTCAGACTCTTGCTGGTTTTTTTTCTGTAAGTCTCTTTCTGTATTCTCTTGTTCTTGCGGTTTTAAGAACCACCACTAGTTAGAAATGTAGAAGCACACACTGTTGTGTCATGGAATACCTGACTTACCTATACAGGTATTTTACCATCACTGTAAAACAAAACACAGATGCAAGTTTTGCAAAATGTATTTACAGCTCTGAGACAGAGAAGTTTCTTTGGTAGAGTTGGCTGGGAACTATTGTTTTTTTTCAGTCTGTGAAACCAGGACAGAAATTTCCCCAAACAAGACAAAAGCTTTGTCTCCTTTTGAAGGGCAAGATATGAGTGGAATGAGAATTCTTTATTAAATTGTTAAATAGAAGTAAATCAGTTCCCGTGTTTGTAACGGGCTAAGCTTTGCTGCCGGCTGCCTGTTGCTGTGCACGTGGCTGGGCTCTTCACAGCCACTGCGGGAGCCGACGGTGAACCAGGAGAGTGAGGAAGAGTAGAAGAAAGAGCGCTAATGGTCGCTGTACCCCCCCTTTAAATACCCAAGCGGGGCTTGTGACACTGACCAACAGGCACTCAGCATTCTTCAGCTGGCCAACTGATTCAAAAAGCTCCACGCCTGCGTGCCGCCCGAGGTACCCCTGACTCCTGGGGCCACGTGGGGTGCCCCCGCCCCTCAACCCCTACTGGACCTTGGACGGTAGGGGGAGGAGAGAGCCCGGGGATTGGACCAATTCTAGGGTGTTTGTCACCCTATACCGGGACAGTGTTTTACCTTAATCTGTTCAAAATATATTGTTTCAATTTAAGTGTATTTTATATGAGCTTTGTCACTGAATGGCAAGCAGCACAGAAGTTAAACATTTCTCATCTACAGAATACTGAAAGAGGAACATTTTCCCTATTTCCTAATAACAATTATTTTCAAATGGATAGTTTTACATAAACCCCCACTGCTTTAGAAATGTTGCTCTTCAAAGACTATTATTTAGATTTAAAACTGTGACTGGTCTAGCTCATCACTGATTCTTAAAGGTGGAGACTGATGGTTTGGAATAAGTAATTTCTGTGATCATCTGAAATCAATGAGAATGATTCAATAATTTTTGTGTTATGTGTCAAGATTATTACAAAGCCACTCTAACAACTATACATAAGTTTCACTTAATCTTAGAGACCTCCTGAAGCTTGCTATATCCTGACTCAGTTGCCCAGCAATGTAACAGGAGCTGATTTAAATGACTGAGCAACTCTGTGTGTCCAAGGCAGATGTAGCTACCTGGTTCTTCTCCTTTAGTTGCTGTTAAAGAGATTACTCCACTGTACTACATCTGTGCATTTGATCCTACAAAAATGGAGATTGCCTTAGAGTGTTGCAGTGATTACAGTTTGAAGTCATTCCAAGAGGCACCTGATTAACATCAGAGAAGTGAGTGGTAAAGATGCTCATTTACTATAGCAGTTCATATTTGAGTAGTGTTATGACCAAATTAAAGTTTGTGTTGTTCTGTATTGCCTGCCCAGCATTCACCTTAATTTTTTAATCACATAGTTAGTAAACCAAAACTCATATAACTCATATATCCCTGAAGAGCAGACAAGAAACCCTGTTCTCGCACTAGGTGCCTACCTTAATCACTGAGTTACAAGCCATCCCAAAAAAGAGGAAGGCAGGTAAGAATGCAAGGAGGCCTGC
>VWZI01015444.1:0-17802 GCA_013396835.1 Psilopogon haemacephalus
CCTGATTCCCTTGAGTATTCCTTTCTAACTTCCCTGACCTCTCTGTGGGGCTCATTAGAGCCTTGGATGTCATCCTTCTCCTCTTCTCCTTGTTGATCTGTTGGTAGATGGCCATACAAGACTCTTTTAACAGCATTCCTAATTTCCTGAGAGCCATCATCTGTCCTGGTAACTAATCCTGTATTGTCCTCATATTTAGACCTCAGCAAACCAGTCAGATCTTTGAGGCTAAGTTTTTCCTCTTCCTCTTCCTCCTGTAGGAAATCAGATGGGCAAGCAGCACTACTTAGTTCCTCTTTCGACCCATGTTTTGATACAACTTTAGTTTTCACTTTTGCTGGGGCTAGTTTAACAGAAGATGGAGCTTGTCGTTGGTCAGAATTTTGGGGAACCCAGGCTTCTAGATGGCATACTAGAATTAATATTGGGATCTGTGTTAGAATCACAATTTACAGGCTGAAGTATTGGGCTGCCTACAGAAGAAGAGTCCTCTGACTCAATCTGTACCTTTTTAATGTAAACAATTCCAGGACATTTATGTAAACATTTTCTGGGCATGCAGCCAGACTCTGTTGTTTGGACTGAAGAATTTCGTTGTTTACGTTTCCTGGCCCAATCAATCTGGTTTTTTAAAGTCACAGCAGATTTTTTTTATTCCCAAAGCCAAAATTAATATTAAGAATATTATTAATAGGAAAACTATCACACAGCTTAAATATATCACCGTGGCTTTTGAATAGAAATTTGCACAGGAATCCAAGATCGTACTTTTGGGGCATTATCACTCTCACCAATGCAGCTGAGTAGCTAATTTGGTTGCTAATATTCGCTGATTTATTAAAAGCACCAGAAACAGCATTGGAAGCTAATTCAGTTAGATTTAAGCCTACGTAGCCCATAAAATAGTCCCCGTGATCCTAAATCATCTTTTTACACTTGCACCATGCCATATTCTAAATATAAGTACCAATTGTTGCCACGAGCCATCTGTGCAAAAAGCAGAAAATCAAAGAAGGAAAAACTGAACACAGTACCCAGGTCAGCTTCATTTTTAACTTCCAGGATTTAATCAATAGTCAAACAGATGTAATTAAACTTCAAGCCTCCCGTTGGGTAAGCCAGTTAAAAATATGTAGTGGTTTACCAGTTACCTGCACCCCCACCTTTTATAAACCCCATCTAGGACTCAGAAACACTGGAGGTTAGTAAATGAAACTTCATATTTACAGCAATGCACAATATACAAGCAAATATTTACAAGGTATAACATATACTTACAGATATATACAGTGAAAAGGTAATACAGACACCACACCCCTCCCAGAGACAAAAATCCCTAAGAGAGGGTAACCAAACACCCCCTACCANAGTAACCAAACACCCCCTACCACCTTTCCCCCCTTCCCCAGTCTTATTTCACCACCTATTGATGCTGCAGATAAGCTGAAGTAGATCGGCCAGGGAGCTTAGTAGCAAGAAAGTATTTAGTAGAATTACTCTGAATTATCTACCAAGACAAACGGAAAGGAGACCATGCAAGAGAAGCAGCCACAGCCCAGAGCAGTCAGAAACCATCTGCTATCTATTGTTTTGAGAACAGCACTTTAAAAACAACTTTGGTAAAGTGACACACTGTTTTTACCTCTCTCAGCCAATAGTCTAATTTCTCACTCAAATTCTCCAATTAGCTCAAACCAACACAGCCAGATTCAGAGAGGCTTGAAGGTTGGACAGGGAGAAAATCAATGAAGTTGAACAAGGGTAAATGTAGAGTCTCGCACCTGGGAAAGAGCAACCCCAGGTATAAGTATAGGCTGGGGACTGACCTGCTGGAAGGCAGCAAAGGGGAAAAGGATTTGGGGGTCCTAGTTGATGGGAGGTTGACCATGAGCCAGCAATGTGCTCTCATGGCCAGGAGGACGAGTGCCATCTTGGGGTGTATGAGAAGGGCTGTGGCTAGTAGGTTGAGAGAGGTTCTCCTGCTCTTCTACTCTGCCCTGGTAAGGCCACATTTGGAATACTGTGTCCAGTTCTGGGCCCTGCACTTCAAGAGGGATGTAGAACTGCTTGAGAGAGTCCAGTGCAGAGCCACAAAGATGATTAAGGGAATGGAACATCTCTCTTATGAGCAGAGACTGAGGGAGCTGGGGCTCTTCAGCTTGGAGAAGAGGAGTCTGAGAAGTGACCTCATGAATGTTTATAAATATATAAAGGGTGAGTGCCAGGAGGATGGAGCCAGGCTCTTCTCGGTGATGTCCAATGACAGGACAAGGGGTAATGGGTGGAAGTTGAGGCATAGGAAGTATCATGCAAACATGAGGAGGAATTTTTTCTCTGTGAGAGTGACACAACACTGCAATAGATGCCCAAGGGAGTTGTGGAGTCCTTTTCTCTGGATATATTCAAAACCTGCCTGGATGTGTTCCTGTGTGATCTGGTATAGGTGATCCTGCTCTGGCAGGGGGTTTGGACTGGATGAACTTTCAAGGTCCCTTCCAGCCCCTGACATTCTATGATTTTATGATTCTGTGATTTAGGAATACAGATAGACCTCTGGTAATATCTTTTGGAGCAGGAAAATGAACAAATAAATAAGTTAGAAATGAAACCTCTTGCCACAATATACATGTTTATCAGATTTAAAATGGCTGCTATGTGGCATAATGGGGCACAGGATTACCTGGAATAAATGAAAAGCAATATGATTGTAATCAATGTTAAGTCAGATAACAGTCAGACCCAGTAATTTGCAAGTATTTCTTTGTCCTGGTTTGAACTAATTGGAGAATTTGAGTGAGAAATTAGACCATTGGCTGAGAAATGAAAATACATTATGTCACTTCACTCACAGCTTTACTGAGAAAGAAAAAAATTGTTTTAAGAGTTGTAACCCAAATATAGATAAGTCAGATGGTTTCAGACTGCTTGTGGCTGCGGCTGCTCTCTTTGCATTGTTCCTTTGTCTCTGCCTTTGTAGCTAATTCTCAATAATTCCACTAATCTCTTTCCTACTGCTAATCCCCCTGGCCGATCTACTACCTTCACCTATCTCCTGCATTAACAGATGGTGAGATAAGATTGGGGAAGGGGGGAAATGTGGTAAGAGTGGTTGGACAAACCCCTCTTAGGGATTTTGGTCTCTGGGAGGGGTGTGGTGTTTCTGTATTACTTTTTCACTGTATATGTCTGTAAAAATCTGTTATACATTGTAAATATTTGCTTGTATATTGTGCATTGCTGTAAACATAAAGCTTCATTTATCAACTTCCAGATTTCTGAGTCCTAGCCGGGGTTATATCAAAAGGTGTGTGGGGGGGGGCAGGTAACTGCAAAACCACCACATTCTTGAGTGTGGCTTATTTGTCAGTTCATCCATGTGTATTCATACTTAATACTTCAGAATAAATCTTAATTTAATATTACTTCAGCTCAAATACGAACACAGAATTTGAAGTTCAGTCCCTGCCTGCACAGGACAGTTATCAACCTAAAGATGTTGGAGACAACTGTTCAAAAGCTGCTTTTCTCAGCAGGTAGAGACAGGTAGAGATTTTAGGGTTGTCAGATGTGCTTTGGAGAAGTGTCATCTTTTATATTAAGATATCACTATTATTAATTCTGGAGTTCTACTCAGAAATGAATGTATTAAAGGGAGGCAGAGATTTGCTATTTATGCTGTGACAAATCTGAGACAGGTTTGGATGTAGATCTGGAATTTCTGCACCAGAATCCACTGTGCTCCTCCAGCCTGGGCCTTTCTAAATTTGGAGACACTTCAGTCTACATCTTACTTTAGACACGTTTTTCTCTGGCAATATTAGAGGAAAAAGACAACAAATTACTTCCTGAATAAATGCTCTGCAACTCATGAAGTACTTCTCTCCTTTAACTTGAACTGCTGGAGGAAGCCCAGAGCAGAGCCACAAAGATGATTAAGGGAGTGGAACATCCCTCTTATGAGCAGAGACTGAGGGAGCTGGGGCTCTTTAGCTTGGAGAAGAGGAGGCTGAGAGGTGACCTCATCAATGTTTATAAATATGTAAAGGGTAAGTGCCAGGAGCTTGGAGCCAGGCTCTGCTTGGTGATGCCCAATGACAGAACAAGGGGCAATGGGTGGAAATCGAGGCATAGGAAGTTTCATATAAATATGAGGAGGAATTTTTCCCTGAGAGGGTGACAGAACACTGGAATAGGCTGCCCAGGGGAATTGTGGAGTCTCCCTCTCTGGAGATATAGGTGATCTGGTATAGGTGATCATGCTCTGGCAAGGGGGTTGGATTAGATGAGCTTTTGAGGTTCCTCTCAGCCCCTGACATTCTGTTACTCTGTGTGACTCTCTCACTTCTCCTCTCCTTATTGGACTATCCTCTTCAAGAGTTTTTAAAAAAGTTAGTTTGGCATGTAACTCAGTGTTTAATTTCACACATCAAATGGTTACTTTCAGATTAATGTTTAACTTCTCAGATGAAATGCAGTATGTAATCAAGCAAGAATTTTGTAACAGTAACATGGCTTAATTTGTAGGACTGTTGAGAGGAGGGTGACTAACCAAATACTTGATAAGCAGGAGATTCTAAATATGTTCTCTGTAACTCTCTGTTTTATTAAGTGGATATAGGTGCTTTCAGGGAAGACAAAAAGCTAAGAAAACTTTTCAGTCACACTAATGGAAAGTCATCCCTTGGCAGTCAAGCCTTTGGTTCTTCTACAGCTGTCACTTCTGTCAGTGGAGAAGTGACAAGGTCAGAAGTGCCAATATTTTTTACAAAAACACAGCACTTATTCCCTGTGGCTAAGTTAAGAGGTTTAGGCTTTGTGGCTTCATCCAGACATAATGATTATAGAATGGCTTTAGTGATAGTAATATTTCAGCTGCATTGTAATGATACACTTAAATCTTCACATGGAATGGATTGTGCTTAAAGAATGGAAAGCAGAGGTAATAGTTTGACTCTTTAGATTGCACCTACAGTCCATCCTTGCAAGAAATGAGTTAAATCGTTTCATTTTGCACTGCAGTGGATGAGAGAACTGCACACAATTAACGGACAATGGAAATAACTGTTTTGGAAGGCATTATTATTAATTAATGTGATATGATTTCCCAAAATAAATATTGTTTATGAATTCTTTTTTATCCAAACTTTTCCACCCCCAACCACTTATTTTCAATATTAAACAGGTTTGATTGTAGCATTTATGGAACAATTACAGAAACAATATCTAGATCTCGAAGTATCTATTAATATGCATAAACAATCAATAATTAACACTGGAAGATCTCTTACAGTCAATAATACCACTTGGCCATTAGATGGAATTGAGGTCCCCTTTCTGCTAAAAGCAGAATCTAGGCAATATGCTGTGGCTGTGGCTGAGATTTGATTCATCCCAGGCTCCCCAAGCTGCTGGGTGAAGAAGACAGGGGCAGGTGGTTTCTGACCTGTTCCTGGCTTTTGATGATCTGTGTGCCTCTAGGCTTGGTCATCTTCAGGAGATGCAGGCTGATGCGGGTGCAGGCAGATGTCTTGTGATGTATCTCAGTAGATGTGTATCTCACGCTACTAATTGTGTAAAGGCTATTCAAGTTGCTCCTGGAAAGACTCAACGGTTCCAGGGTAGGATATAGCTTATATAGCTATATAATCATAATAAGGCATTAGGGGCATGGTTGCAGAACACAGAATAATAGCAAAATCACGGCAGAAGCATAAGCGTGGCAAAAGCACGCTGTGTTATCTGCTTATCTGCTTTTAGTATCAATGACTGAGATTGATTGGACCCTTTTGGACATTAGCATATCCAATCAGAGTGGCAGTAAGCCAAGTCTCACCATATTTGGGTGAAAGCGTAGGTTTGCTAATACCCTATGGGGGAGAGCATAGTCCCAGTACAGGCATAGCATAAGGCTAGCATGTACACCTTGTTTACCATGGGTTTCAAGCAGGAGAAAAACAAGTTACATAAGCCAGTACATAAGTACTCTATGGCACTATTTGTTTTATTCCTTTTACCGCCAGTTTCTTCTTCCCCAAAATCAGAGGGAAGGCAGAAAAACATGTCTGGGCAAGCGAGCACACATACAGGCCTATTTTGATCCTTCAGTTTTACCACAACAATAACTTCCTAAAGCTCTCTGAGCTAATTGCAATTACCCGACCATGCTCTACCATTAATTGCATTCTCCAGTCACTGTAGCATAGACAAAAGGGGAAAAAAAACCAACCAAACAACAAAAACAAAGTAAACTCAGAATGAAATATTAATCATCCTTCTTTATATACTCTCTTCCTTATGCAATTTATATTTGTTCTACAGAAATAAAGCTAAAATTAAAAACCTAATTAATGACATTAGCTTTTCTTGTAATAAATTGTGCTGAAACTCTGAAGAGGCTCAAGCTATAAATGGTCAATAATATTAAGTGACCTATAAAAAAATAATGAATGTATATACTAAGAAGCTGGTGTTTATTCTTTTTTTGTCCCTTTGACCATTAACAAGGTAATTGCTATAATATGCACTGAGCATAGTTATGTGTCTGCATCAGCATGGTTTCTCAGCTTCCTTTTATTTCAGCCTCCATCAGCACAGTTGCTCCTCCAGTAATTTTCTATACAGAATAATTAAACACTAGAAGTTGAAGCAAAAACATTTTGGAGTAAACTGAACATAGAAACAGAGAGATAATATATTGTGAGACTGGGAAACAAGCATTCCAAATCTTACTTTAGGTGGGTTTTTCCCTTTCCTTAAGCAGAGTCTGAAATCACATTCAGCCTTCGCACGTCCTCCCACTCTAATGGTCTGTATAGGAAAGCCAGTTGACCACTCATATCTACTGGAACTTAGAATCATAGAGGTTTAGAATCATAGAATCAGTCAGGCTTGGAAGGCACCACAAGGATCATCTAGTTCCAATCTCCCTGCCATGGGCAGGGGCACCTCACACTACATCAGGCTGTCTAGAGCCTCATCTAGGCTGGCCTTAAACACCTCCAGGGATGGAGCTTCCACCACCTCCTTGGGCAGCCTGTTCTAGGATCTCACCAACCTCACGGTGAAGAACTTCTTCCTAACATCCAATCTGAATCTACCTCTTTCTAGCTTTGATCTTTATTTTGGCTATGTCGTTTTCAGGAAAGACATGTCAATGAGGCGAGGTGGTAGAGTTGCTCTTTACATGAGAGAGCAGCTAGAATATCTTGAGTTCTCTCAAGGGGTGGATGAGAGGTAAATTAAGAGCTTGTGGGTGTGAATTAAGGGAAAGGCCAGAATGGGTGAATACAGTTGTGGATGTTTATTACAGGCCACTTGATCAGGATCAGGAAGTTGATGAGGCCTTCTAGAGTCAGCTAACAGCAGGCTTCCAATCACAGGCCTTGATTGTCATGGGGGATTTTAACTGCTCAGATATTTGCTGGAAGGTCTACTAGCCAGCCACAGTCCAGGAGATTCCTCCAGTGCAAATGGTGGAGGAGCCAGTTAGGAGGGGAGCACTGCTGGATCTTATCCTCACCAACAAGGAGGGTCTGGTGAGGTGATTCTCCCCCTCTACTCCGCTCTGCTGAGACCCCACCTGGAGTACTGCATCCAGTTCTGGAGCCCCTATTACAAGAGGCATGTGCACATGCTGGAGCATGTCCAGAGAAAGGCCACAAGGATGATCAGAGGGCTGGAGCACCTCTGCTATGAGGAGACACTGAAAGAGTTGGGGCTATTCAGTCTGGAGAAGAGGAGGCTCCCAGGTACCTTATTGTGGCCTTCTAGTATCTGAAGGGGGCCTACAAAAAAGCTGGGGAGGGACTTTTCAGGTTCTCAGGTAGTGACAGGACTAGGGGGAATGGATCCAAGCTGGAAGTGGATAGATTCAGATTGGATGTGAGGAAGTTCTTCACCATGAGAGTGGAGAGATCCTGGAAGGTTTTTAAGGCCAGGCTGGATGAGGCTCTGACCAGACTGATCTAGTGTAGGGTGTCCCTAGGCATGTCAGGGGGGTTGGAACTAGATAATCCTTGTGGTCCCTTCCAACCCATACTATGATTCTGTGATTTTATTTTATTCCGCTTAGCTCTATCACTACCTGAGATCCTAAAAAGTCCCTCCCCAGCTTTCTTGTAGGCCCCCTTAAGATACTTGAAATGGTGCTCTGGTCTACTCAGAGGTGAGTTTCCTAGAGGCTAATTAAGAGTCATTGAAAACATGTTGAAGTCTGAAAGAAACCTTAGAAGAAGATTTCAGTGTATTTCCAATGAGTATTTTCCCATCTAAATTTATTTTTTCACTGTCCAGCTGGGGCTGTTCAGCCTGGAGAAGAGAAGACTCCTAGTAACAATCTTCCAGTACCTGAAGGAATCAACAGGAAAGATATAGAGAGAAACTGTTTGCAAAGGCCTGGAGCAAGGCCTGGAGCAACTGGACAAGGGGCAACGACTTTGCACTAGAGAAGAGGAGATTTAGATTGGATATTAGAACTAAGTCATTTACCATGAGATTGGAGGAACACCGGAACAGGTTGCCTGAAGAGGTGTTTGGGGCCTGTTATACATTCTAAATATTTGCTTGTATATTGTGCATTGCTGTAAATATAAAGCTTAATTTATCAACCTCCAGCGTTCTGAGTCCTGGCTGGGGTTATATCAAAAGGTGTGGGGGGGGCAGGTAACTGCTAAACCACTACATTTTCCATTGGCTTACCCAACATGAGGCTTGAGGTTTAATTACATTTGTTTGATTGTGAACTAATCCTGGAAGTTAAAATGAAGCTGACCTGGCTATGGTATTTGATTGTTCCTTCTGTGACGATGTGGTTTTTGCATAGATGGCTTGTGGCAACAATTGGTATTTTTCTTGGGAACTGGCATGGAGAAAGTTTAAAAAGATGGTCTGGGATTATGGGGACTATCTTTTGGGTTATATGGGTTTAAATATAGCTGAAATAGCTTCAAATGCTGATTTTGATGCTTTTAATAAATCAGAAAAATATTAGCAATAATATGAGCTATTCTACAGCACTTGTGGGAGTTATTCTGCCAAAAAGCACTATGACAGATCCTTGTGAAAACTTCTACTCAAAGACCATGGTAATATATTTAACCTGTGTCATCATTTTCCTATTACTCGTAATTTTAATATTAATTTCTCTCCTGAGCCTAAAAAATTTGGCTGTTACTTTAAAAAAGCAGATAGATCATGCCAGGAGAAGAAGGTGCAGAGAAATTGGAATGCAAACAATGTCAGAGTCTGGCTGTACTCCCAGACAATGTTTACAAAACTATCCCAAAACAAAAGATAAATCCAAAGGCACTTTTTCTGATGCTGGCTCGATTCCTGAGACAGCAGTTTGTGATCCCAATGCTGACTCTAATATGCCAGCAACTCAGGTTCCCCAAAATTCTGACCAACCACAAGCTCCATCTTCTGTTAAACTGGCTCCTGCCAAAATGAAAGCTAAAATTGGGTCAAAACATGGGCCAAAAGAAGATCTAGGAAGTAGAACAGGTACTTACTTCTGATGTGCAGGACAAAGAAGAAGAGGAGAAACGTAGCCTTAAAGATCTGCCTGGTTTGCTGAGGTCTAAATATGAGGACAACGTAAGATTAGTCAACAGGACAGATGATGGCTCTCTGGAGATTAGGAATGCTGTTAGAAGAGTTTTGTTTGGCCAAGCACCAACAGACCAGCAAGGAGAAGAGGAGAAGAAGGATGACATCCAAGGCTCTAATGATCCCCTCAGAGAGGTCAGGGAAGTTAGAAATGAATATTCAAGGGAATCAGGAGAGCCAATCCTAATCTGGCTGGTGAGATGCCATACTATTGGTGCAAATGCCCTACAGGTAAGAGACAAGTCTGCAAAGCAACTAGGCCCACTTGCAAAGCAGAGTGGAGTGGACAAACACCTGGAAAATAATCTTGGTGTGGTTATCTTGTGGACATGTCTTCTGCTGGCTTGTGGGAATGAGATACACCTCCTGAGATGATTTGCCATGGGTAGCTAGGAAGTGGAACACAGTTGAGCAGGGAATTAAGCTTCTGAAGGAGTTTGCTGTGAAGGAAGTGCTTTTTGGAGATCATGGCATACATGAGCCTGATAACATTCCTCTTGGGACAGGTCTCATGAAGAAAATTATTAAACTTGCTGCTTCATCCTATGCTAACATCCTAGCTAGCAATTTTCTATCAAAGGGTGATAATGGAAGACTCTGTTGGTGTCACAGGATAGCACTAATTAAATGCAGTATCCCGTGGGACGAGGGGGTCCTAGTGCCCTCCTCGCCGGTTCTTTAGGTTTTGGTTGGCAGAAATAGATGAACGCTTTGCTCAAACGTCAGGTGCAACAATTTAACAATTAGAACTTGGAAAACAGAGGGGTTACATGCAAAATAGCTCCCGACGCACATACAAAATGCCCGCGAGGCACGAGGCGGGGGTGAAACACGCTTCTTCCTGAACCCGAGAGGGAGGGGGAGAAACGGAAACTGACTTAGCCCAGAATAGGAAAAATAAAAGAGGATACAGAGAGAGAGAAGAAGATTAGCTCTGCTACTTCTCTGGAGGGTTGCTATGCTTCGCTGCCTGCTGCCTGCTGCTGTGCACGTGGCTGGGCTCCTCAACAGCCACGGCGGAGACGACGGTGAGAGAGGAGAGTGAGGAAGAGTGGAGGAAGAGCAACTAACGGTCGCTGTGCCCCTCCTTAAATACCCTCGGGAGCGTGTGAGACTGACCAACAGGCACTCAGCATCCTTCAGCTGGCCAATTGGTTTAAAAAGCTCCACGCCTGCGTGCTGCCCAGGGCATCCCTGGCTCCGGGGGGTCCACGTGGGATGCCCCCGCCCCTTCAACTCCTACCGGACCTTGGACGGTAGGGGAAGGAGAAAGCCCAGGGGTTGGACCAATTTTGGGGTATTTTCACCCCATACCGGGACAGTTGGCAAGTTCACTTCCCAACAGAGGCAGATAGAGGACAGCTTGTCACATACTACCTTAATCTCGGCCATAAAAACTTTGAGTACAGATCTAAAATATATGACTGCAGAGATTAAGGATGGCAGTAAAGGCAGCATGAAAGAACTGAAGGAGGAACTCAAAACCTCCATCTCCAATCTGGCATATGATACCGCTCCTTCATAATCTAAATGGGTGTATGTTTCTGCTATCCGGAACAGACGCCCACCTCCTGCAAAGCAATTTCGGCCCAGGAGACAAATTCCACCTAGACACCAGCAATCACCTGCGTCACTCTGGATAGTCCTACGTGACCAATTTGGTGAGAATATGAATAAGTGGGACAGTCAACCTACTTCAGTCCTTTCAAGGAGAGTCAGGGAACTGCAGAATGGCAGAAACAGATGAAACCTGGTCTAAATGTATGGCTTTGATAACCCAATGAGCACGCATGGGTAATCTTGATTGACGTAGTAAGGTAGAAGTGATCACCAACTGGCTGTAAGTAACAGATTCTATGAAACCTCCAGAGGAGAAGTCAATTTGTGCTAAAGAAGCTTCTCCCTATGGTGATCTTTCTGATCAGGAAAAGAACTATGCTTTGTTCACAGATAGTCCCAGTCATCTTGTTGAGAACAAGCAAAAATGGAAGTCAGCAGTCTGGAGTCCTACCAGGAATGTTGTTGAAGTGAAAGCTGGAGAAGGTGAATCCAGTCAATCTGCTGAGGTAAAAGCAGTACAACTTGCTTTTGATGTGGCTGAACAGGAAAATTGGCCTATCCTTTACCTCTACACCAACTCATGGATGGTAGCCAATACTCTATGGGGTTGGCTAAAGGACTGGAAAAAGAGTGGCTGGCAGAGGAAAGGAAAGCCTATTTGGTGTGCTGATCTATGGCAGGACATAGATGCATGAATTGGAAAGAATTCCAGTGAAGGTGCGGCACGTAGACGCACTCATCCCTAAAAAAAGAAAAGCTACTGAGGAACATCAACACAACCATCAGGGAGATCAAGCTGCTAAAATTTCTCAAGTTGACACAAAGAGTGACAGTGACTTTGATCTTGATTGGCAACACCGAGGTGAACTGTTCTTAGCTCGGTGGGCCCATGATTCATCTGGACATCAAGGCAGGGATGCAACCTAACAGTGGGCGTGTGATAGGTCAATTGACTTATCCATGGACGCTATCACCCCAGTCTTACATGACTGTGACATCTGTGCTGCTATTAAGCAAGCCAAGTGATTCAAGCTCTTATGGTATGGAGAGAGATGGTCAAAGTACAAGTATGGTGAAGCGTGGCAGATTGTCTACATCACTTTACCTCGTTCTCGTTCTGGCAAGCAGCATGTGCTAATGACGGTAGAGGCAAGCACCAGATGGCTGGAAACCTATCCAGTTCCACATGCTACTGCACGTAACACCATTCTTGGCTTGGAGAGACAAATCATGTAGAGACATGGAACTCCAGAAACAATTGACTCAGACAAAGGCAATCATTTCAAGAACAAAAGTGTGAGAAACTGGGCCAAAGAGCATGGAACTGTGTGGGTCTACCACATACCCTACTATGCACCTGCTACAGGTAAATCGAACGCTACAATGGTTTGCTAAAGACCACCCTAAAAGCCATGTGGGGTGGAACTTTCAAAAACTGGGACAAGAATTTAGCACAAGCAACGTGGTTGGTAAACAGTAGGGGTTCTGTAAAAACAGCAGGACCTGCCCAATCAGATTTGGTACCAACATTGAATGGTGATAGAGTTCCTGTTGTACATGAAAATAATCTGTTAGGAAAAACTGTTCGGGTATTTTCTCCTTCGGGCGAATGGAAACCCGTCCGAGGGGTAGTTTCTGCAGAAGGTCCTGGTCACACATACTGGGTAATGCAGACTAACCTCTTTCCTACTGCTAATTCCCCTGGCTGATCTATCTCCACCTATCTGCTGCATCAACAGATGGTGAGATAAGATTGGAGAAGGCGGGGAAAGGTGGTAAGGGTGGATAAAAGCCCCTCTTGGGGATTTTGATCTCTGGGAGGGGTGTGGTGTTTCTGTATTACCTTTTTACTGTATATCTCTGTAAATACATGTTATACATTGTAAATATCTGCTTGTATATTGTACATAGTTGTAGATATAAAGCTTCATTTATCAACTTCCAGCTTTCTGAGTCCTAGCCATGGTTATATCAAAAGGTGGGGGGGCAGGTAACTGCTAAACTACTACGAGGCCCTATCCCTGAGACATTCATGGTGAGGCTCAACAGGGCTCTGGGCATCTTGATGTAGTTGAGGATGTCCATGCTGACTGCAAAGGAGGTTTGACTAGATGATCTTTGGAGGTCCCTCCCAATGAGACCATTCTATGATTCATACAAGAATTCAATATTACTTCTAACTGAAGATAAAAGAAGTTTTAATTTCTTCAATTAATGAACTGCAAATTAAAAATCCTACTTGTGCCATAAACATAATTGTCACAAATTTGGTTTCTGCATATAAAACTCAACTTACTTCTATGAAAATTTGTTTCTATCTTCTCCTAGGTTGGGAACTATAGGTTAAAAATTCTCTAGGGACTAGGAGAAAAAATTGTTATTCAATCCCATAATTCTGCTATCTCTTTATAAGCTCATGGCGAGGCTAGTTTTCTATCCTTTCCTTCCCCTCCAGCCTTGTCTGGTAGGAGCTGTGTTATCGGAACAAACATGTAAGGAATAGGCTTATTTTGGGGCCTCCACACACTTTTGTTTAGGCTTATGGATGGCAGAGGTGTTGTGGAGGAAGGACTGGAGCACTGGGGATTATAGATTTATTTTTGTGTCGGGCAAAAAATTCAAGCGGGTCGCTATGCATTCTGTATCTGCTTTATAATTCTCTTTCTGTATCTCTCTATCCAAAATATAATTCTGTTCTCTCTCCATTTCATTTGAGAGATTCATTCTGTTGGTTCTAAACCCACAACAGATTAATTTGTGGCCCGAATGTGGATCAGTGTTACTGGTTTGAATAGTTAGAATTGGAAAAAATACATAATTGAAGCTTAGGGAAAAAATACATAATTGAAGCTTAGGGAAAAAAATGGTGCCTTTTGTTGGGATTGTGATGGAGAGCTGGAAGCAAGTGTAGGCAGATGTTAGAGAGCTGGGACTATGCCTTGTGGTGTGTATGTATGTGCCATCCTGATTGAGAATGAAGTCTTGTTATTTGCAAAAGTCTGGATCATTAAAAAGTGCTAGACTCTTCTGACCTCATTCCCCATCCTGAAGTGGCAGGGAAGTGAGAGGGAAGTCTGCAGAGAGGAAGTGCTTGTCCCTTCTGCTGATGGCCGGTGGCCCATGGCAGCCATGGAGGTTTGGAGAAAAGTGATTTGGAGAGGTGAGCCCCTCTCTCTCTTGGGTGGTGGAGGGGGGAGAAGCAAGCGGCAGGCAGCAACTTGAAAGGTTTGAAGTGATTGAAGATGATGGTCCCCCATCCCCCAAGCGACTGTGGCTAGACCTGGCCAATGGCATGGTGCTGAATGGCACTGCATGGGTAGAGCTGGAGGGGTGGGGTAGAGAGAAGTCGATGAACCTGTTCGTGTATCCCCTTCCTGATGTGAATCTGCAAGCAGTGGAAATGCAAGTGACTCCAGGAGCAGAAATACAGGCAGCTCCAGTTATATGGGCAGCCTCCCCTGGGCCCATAGCTCCATGCAGTGCTTCAAAGATGCCATGCAGAAGCAGCACTGTCCTCATTGGTGGGCTGATTGCAGTGGCGGCCATCCTCTTGACAGGCACAGCCACTCCCCACTCAGGGGATGAGCTGATGATGCCACAAGAGACTGCCATGCATCAGTACCCATTTTGCCCCAGTGCAGGTGTTGTGGTAGACCTGAAGGGTCAAAATAGGCCTGTATGTGTGCTCGCTTGCCCAGACATGTTTTTCTGCCTTCCCTCTGATTTTGGGGAAGAAGAAACTGGCGGTAAAAGGAATAAAACAAATAGTGCCATAGAGTACTTATGTACTGGCTTATGTAACTTGTTTTTCTCCTGCTTGAAACCCATGGTAAACAAGGTGTACATGCTAGCCTTATGCTATGCCTGTACTGGGACTATGCTCTCCCCCATAGGGTATTAGCAAACCTACGCTTTCACCCAAATATGGTGAGACTTGGCTTACTGCCACTCTGATTGGATATGCTAATGTCCAAAAGGGTCCAATCAATCTCAGTCATTGATACTAAAAGCAGATAAGCAGATAACACAGCGTGCTTTTGCCACGCTTATGCTTCTGCCGTGATTTTGCTATTATTCTGTGTTCTGCAACCATGCCCCTAATGCCTTATTATGATTATATAGCTATATAAGCTATATCCTACCCTGGAACCGTTGAGTCTTTCCAGGAGCAACTTGAATAGCCTTTACACAATTAGTAGTGTAAGATACACATCCACCGAGATACATCACAAGACGTCTGCCTGCACCCGCATCAGCCTGCATCTCCTGAAGATGACCAGATAGTCAAAAGTCAGGAACAGGTCAGAAACCACCTGCCCCTGTCTTCTTCACCCAGCAGCTTGGGGAGCCTGGGATGAATCAAATCTCAGTTGCAGCAACTGCTGTAGTAGCAGCAGTGAGTGGCCAGATCAGCCAGAAACCCTGCAAGTGTTCTGGGTACTTCCAATTTATTGACAACCCCACAAGACGGGAGAAGTAATTCTTGTGAGTAAAAACTTAAGCTTTGCATATTACCTAGATTCTGCCTCTAGCAGAAAGGGGGCCTAAGTTCAATCTAGTGGCCAAGTGGTACTATTGATGACAAGAGATATTCCATTGTTAATCAAATGTAATTGATCATTTATGCATATTAATAGATACTTCTAGATCTAGATATTGTTTATGTAATTGTTCCATAAATGCTACAATAGAACCTGTTTAATACAGAAAATAAGTGGTAGGGGGTGGAAAAGTTTGGATATTGAAAATTAATAAATAATATTAATTTTGGAAAATCATATTGCATTAATTGATAATAACCCCTTCCATAACTGCAGGCAGCATGCATGGGCAGGCAGTGGCTGCGAATGGTGAGCCTGCATGGAGTATGTCCTGCTAGGGTACCTGCAGAGAGCAGCGATGGGGTTCTCCTCTCCCTGCTGTGAGTCAGTTCTGAATTTTCAGTGGCGGAACTGACGATATGGAGTATGGGCAGTGGAGGGGGTTTTCTCCCCTTCTCACTAACTCCTGCTGGTTCTGCAGAGGGTGGCCAGCCAGGACTAGTGGCAAAGAGTAGTGTGGTTCCACGCATTTCCACTGAGTTTTCAGCAGTGGCAGAAGTGGCAGTGGCAGCCCTGGTGCTGAGCTCAAGTGGCAGGGCAGGCTTTGTAATTTTCTTTCTTTCTCCATCCAAAATATAATTCTGTTCTCTCTCCAATTCATTTGAGAGCTTCATTCTGTGGGCTATAAAACCACAACACATCTGTACTTCTTTTAAGGTAGGTTAAAGTACTGTTAAACATATGAGAATTATTCTTTTCTTCCATACTCATTCTTCCTTTGACTATAGCTTAGAAAATTACATTTTGGGATACACATGAAATTCACTGAGACCAGCAGTCTACTGATGTTGATGTAAATGACATTTGGAGCAAGGTCCAAAGGTTATTTATCCATTAATTAATTTTTCATAGTTGCATTTGTATTTTTATCTTTTCACTGTGGCTTAAAACATGTTTTAGTTAAGGACGTTGCTGATGATTTCCACTGACTTCATGTTTGTGCTACCTTCTGAAATCATAAGTACTAAGGAATAATGGATTTCATGAAAGCATCTCATTATTTGCATCACAATTAAAATTATTCTGAGATTGCTGAATATTTAACAAAGAACAATTTCCCCACTCTAATAAACTTTTGTCATTCTATTAAAAGGCAAAAGTTAAATGAATATGAAAAGGCTTGTGGTAGAAACATGAACCCAGAGAATCAAACACCTAGAGTGTTCTGACCAATTTTTAAGAAAGTTCAAATGAAATTCCTGGAGGGAGAACATCCTACTGGATTTAGTTAATAATCCATTTGTTATTCTTTATTCTTGGAAGTGTCTTGAACTTTTGTTAGCTTTTGTTTTGTATAGAATAGATGGCGCAATTCCTACTTTACTTAATTTGTTTATTGTCATGTCATCTAAACCCATTGTTTTCAACACTTTCAACTATTCCCTTAGCAACAGCTCTAACAAATATGTGCACTACTGAAGGCTTTGCTCTTGTTATCATTGTTGGTTCAGATAATAACTCTTCTACAGCCTAATGCATTAAATAATTTTTCTGCCTACTTATATCTGAAAATTGATTTTATAAAACAGATCAACTTTACTGACTTTTTTTTTTTTTTAACCTCATTTGCACATCTTCTATTATTTCTCCAAAGGTGTTAATCTGCCAGTGCCACCTTTTCTAATATGTATGCAATACCTCTGAAGTCAGTGACTGGCCGTAACTAAAATTTCATTAGTTTTCCAGCTCTGCTTTCCTCCTGACACTTAAAAATATATAAATCTTTTTATTCTCTTTTCATTCTCTTTCTCCTTTTCTAGCCTCCGCACTCCCTCTAAAATCTACAATATATGTTCTTGTTTGATTATTTCTTTTGTGTCTCAAATGCAAATATTCTTTAAGCTTAGGTTTGTTTGAGTTCTTCTGAATGGTGAAGTTTTTTGTTCTTTTCCCCACCATAATAAAACAGGTAACAGGTAGTTCTGTTCTGAATATTGTTAATGATGGTTTTCATTATTTCTGTAATCTGCCTTCACTGCATTATTTCATTACATTCACAAACTAATCCTTTGTTGAATCAGTTTGGTGGGTTTTA
>VWZI01015444.1:17879-29687 GCA_013396835.1 Psilopogon haemacephalus
CCTCTATTTTTTCAGGTTTTGCTTTTTGCCTCAAATGTGTTCTCCATGGAGAGAGTCTTCAAGGTAATCTACTTTATCTATCCCACCTTTAAATATCAGCTACATAGCCATTATTTTTTTTCAATAATGCCAGTGTTTCCTCCCATCTCTTGCACACAATTTTTCTTTAATCATTCAATTTCAACCTTACTTTGATTGCCTTATGAAAATACCTATTAGCAGGGATATGGTTCTGTGTGTAAGTTATTTTTATAATTTTCTCCTGGAGATTATATGGTCCTTTCCTACTTGACCACTTATAGGCATATCTCTGATTTGAACTTGTAATAGGAAAATAAATAGGAAATAACTACTTCATTCAACAAAATTCACTACTGCTCTTTATTCCTCTAAGAGACTTTAAACTGCTTTGTTCAATTTCTTTTGAAAATAAAATCCTTTTAATAAAATTACTGTTCATAAAAAAGACACAAGTGTGCATAATGCTTTAAGGCAAACTGAATGTTTAGGTTTTGCAGAGCATCTGAAGGTGATTTTGGTTTTCAAGTGATGCAGAGTTTAAGCAAAAGACTGTGGTCTATTTTCTGGAGGATCTGTTCAGAGAGTGAACTTTCACTTTACAGGACAAAGGAATCTTATGCAGTCCTCTTTACACCAAATGGCAGAGAGAAGTATTTTAACCTTCTGAGCATTATTCATTAAATTATACTGGCTCTCATATGAGAGATTTATACATAGGATCCTTGAGAAATGTTTTCTAGTAGAAAAGAGTTTGGGATTCTATTGTGCACTGGATGTTAAAATAAGCTATTTTAATGATTATTAAATAAATCTTTTAAAGTGTTTACAGAGGCAGTTACCTTATTTCAGTGATAAAGACGTACACAGTATAAGGAAACTGTGTGTGCACACACAAAACTTTTCAGATTCTATCATCTGTGAAGTCTTCAAAGTTAGTAGAGGTTTGCTGTCCTTTGCTCTGCATCCATAGGCCTGTAGGACGTTTGACTTGCACTGGTCTTTTTATCTATATGTGTTCTTTTATACTTTGCTTCCTTTTTTTGACTTCTGAGAAGAAAATTTCACAGAAGAAAATGCTGCAGCAGATCAATCTGCAACATTATTTCCTTCCTCCTTTGCCAACTGCATGTCACTTAATTCACTGTTCCCTACCTTGCACAAATAGCTGCTGTGTGGCAATTGTTGTGGATGCAGTCAGTAATGCACAACAAATATTTCAAGGAGCCATGAAGTTTGTCATGTGGAAATTATCTGTTCTTACTGCATGTACATTATAAACATGAAAATCTGCAGCTCTTTCTGTTTATTTTTGTGATGATCTTGCTCCAGTCAACTTCAAGGCAAAGGCCAAATCATACATTTTGTAATCAAAGCCTGGACCAAACTCATCTTCTTCAAAAGTATGAGAGAATATTGGTGATCTTAGATTGTACCCTGATGTAGGAAGGAGCATGGCTCTACATATCACTTATTTAAATTAAAAACACATGTGCACATGTATATATGTATGTTAAAAACCATGCTTCCATGAGCCTAATTCCATGAGCCTAATGAGTGAATGTACCATGGAAAGCCTTAATACAGAGCTGAGAGAGAGGTCCATTTGGTCGCAATAGGGGTCATATTACTGGCTCTGGCTGTAGAGATCTTTCTAGCTAACTCATTGTTAAGAGGTTAAAATCATTTTGGAACAGAGAGAAAAATACCTAGCTACAAGTGTGAAACTATCTTTTAACTCCAATGTGCAATAATACTCTTCCAATAAAACTTTGACTTCTACCTACCAGCCTCACATAGCTAGAAATGCCTCTAGGATTTAAGTGATCAGGAATAGTTTTCTAGAGACTACAGAAGATATTACTATATAATGTGAAAAACAGATAGCTGATGCTAAAGCGGTGCACTGAGGACCAAGGAAAAAGTTCTAGCTCAGGACTGAGGGAAAGAGATCACTTTCCCTCACAGGAAAAACTAGATTGAAAAGAGAGAGGTCACTAGAAAACAGATTGAGAATTTTAAAAAACTAGGACCTTGTCATGTAATCTCCAATGCTTCCTGATCCCAGAGATTATTTTTTTTTTAATGAGATATTATTTTTTAAAATTTATTTTGTTTTTCAGTACTTCTGGGTGAAACTCAGAAAAACAAAAATACTAGGAAAGAAGTGAAAGGGAACTCACATGTGTTTAGGTGGGTTTGTGGATAGTAGAAGTAATTTGGCTCTGCTAAGAAGCTACTGAAGGAGCTGGAGCTCTTTAGTTTGAAAAAAAGGAGGCCAAGGGGACACCTCATCGTGGTCTACAGCTACCTGAAAGGACATTGTGGAGAGGCTGCTGCTCGTCTCTTCTCACGGGTAAATAGTGAAAGAATAAGAGAGAATGGCCTCAAACTGTAAATAGGGAGGTTTAGATTGGACATTAGGAAATTTTTTTCCCAGCAAGAGTGGTCAGGTATTAGAATGGGCTGCCCAAGAAGGTGGTTGAGTCAGCAATCCTGGATGTGTTTAAAAGTAATTTTGATGTGATGCCTGGGGATATGGTTTAGGGTAAGCCTTGTAGTGCAGGGTTATCGGTTGTCCTTCCTGTTAAAGTTATCCTCTTCTAGGTTTCTATGAATGCCTTGGGATGCTTTGTAAGATTCAACTTTTAATTATGATTGTCTAGAACTAAGGATTTTCCTAGTTTTTAAAGGTTACTGAGCAAGTAACCCACATTGTGGAGGTTTGAGCAGTTACCTGCCCCCCCACCTTTTGATATAACCATGGCTAGGACTCAGAAAGCTGGAAATTGATAAATGAAGCTTTATATCTACAACTATGTACAATATACAAGCAGATATTTACAATGTATAACATATATTTACAGAGATATACAGTAAAAAGGTAATACAGAAACACCACACCCCTCCCAGAGATCAAAATCCCCAAGAGGGGTTTTTATCCACCCTTACCACCTTTCCCTGCCTTCCCCAATCTTATCTCACCATCTGTTGATGCAGCAGATAGGTGGAGATAGATCAGCCAGGGGAAGTAGCAATAGGAAAGAGGTTAGTGGAATTATTGAGAATTAGCTACAAAGGCAGAGACAAAGAAACCATGCAAGAGGAGCAGCCGCAGCCACGAGTGGTCTGAAACTGACTGACTTATCTGTATTTGGGTTACAACTCTTAAAACATCTTTTTTTTCTCAGTAGTGCCCTGTGTGAGGTGACACCATGTATTTTCATTTCTCAGCCAATAGCCTAATTTCTCAGCCAATAGCCTAATTTCTCAGCCAATAGTCTAATTTCTCATTCAAATTCTCCAACTAGTTCAAACCAGCACAATCCACCTGTGTCTACTTCACTCAGAGTTTACTGAGAATTATCTATCTAATCTAAAACAATATTTACAAGAATGAATATTTACAAATTCAATTCGTTCTGGATGTATCTTGGATGTAGGTGATTCAAAAGCTCTGAAAACAGTTTGTCTCCTCACAGATGAGATGAGACCAGGGACTCCCAGTGACATTGGGTTCATGCTCAAGTGTTGTAGATTCTGTTGTTTTGGACACCAGGTTAAACCTAGGACAGAAAACTCTTAACACTCTAAATTTAAACTTTTTCAGCTAGGGTTAGATTCACCTGTGGAAAAGACTGGATTTCACCATTCTCCTGCATTACCCAGTATGTATGTCACAGTTTTGGAGGATCTCTCTGTGTGTTCACTTATCGCCCAGTCACAGAATCATAAAATGGTCTGGGGTGGAAGGGAACTCCAAAGGTCATCCAGTCCAACACACTTTGCAGTCAGCAGGGACATCCTTGACTAGATCATGCTGCCCAGAGCCCTGTCCAGCCTCACCTTGAGTATCTCCAAGGATGGGGCCTCAACCACCTTCCTGGGCAATGTGTTGCAGTGTTCCTCTACCCTCATATAAAGAACGTGTTTGTAACATCCTTCATTTCAGCTTGTTATTGACATGCACTTTAATATCTGCAGTTTCAGGCATTGTCTTTTCCAAGTGAAGTTAGCAATTAATAGCTGATACTAAGGAAAGCCATCTATTAGTGCTGAAAAGTAATGCTGAAAATTAGCTTCCTACTTCAGTCAATGATCAGTGCTCATACACTGGAATTCTTGGGCAACTTTTGATTTTAGACGTGGAGTCACTTGCCTGATTTCCTTCTCAAATTTGTTAGATTCCTATTGCATATCTGCCCCAGCAGCAGTTTCAGGATGCTGTTTAGGACCAATGCATTGAGAACATTTAGAAAACACAAGTGACAGACCCTTTGTAGCTATGCTGGGGACAGATGCGTTGATGCCCTTCGTATGATGACCAACTGAAAATGGATTTCTGCTTTAAAGTAGTGAAATGCATTTTTGTAAAGCAATTAAATCTGAATGTTGTGATTGTGATCTGATCCCATCCCTTGAGGGCTGAAAAGTTTGTGAAGTGGGAAAACTAAGTATTTACTTACTTTTCTTTGCTCTTTACATTTGCAAGTCTTTTCCCGTTATTTGGCTTCTTCCAGTGACCTTCAGTGAGGTTCAAAGTGACAGAAAGCAAGGAAATGCATGTTCTTGCTCACCACTCTCATGGAGTAAACTTCTGATGTCCTTTTATTAAAGTATCATTTGGAAGCATTCTGAATACTGCACTATGAAGAAGAAGCAGCTGAAAGGACAGAAAGCCTGGTCTTTTGGTTTACGGTTGAGAAACAGACTGATCAATTCCAACATTGCAAAGATAAGAAAGATAGACCAGCACCACTGACTGGGGAAACAAAAATGGCCAGGTGGTAGAGTCAGCAACTGCAGGTGCAGCTGAGACAGATAAAGAGGCAACATTTGTTACTGTCAAGGTAACACCTGTGAGATGTTCTGTGCTTCATTTTTATATTTCTTAGTTACAATCTTGAGAGATAGAAAATTCTGTTGTCAGTTGAGAGTGAAGAAAGGCTTGAGGGTATTGATTGCAGTCTTGAATCACTATATTGTTGTTAACTCCAACATTAGGGGTTGAGCAAGGGAAGGAGTTCCCAGACTGAGTCAGATGTGTCCATTTCCGTTTGGTTTTCATATGTACCTTGTATTTTTAATGTGACTTTGTGCATTAAGGGTTGGATAGAAGTATATCTGCTTTTTATAAAGTTTTGTTTTGTTTTGTTTTGTTTTTCAGTCCTGGTGGCAGTGATTATTGGGTGGAAAGTTGTTGGTTTGTTGTTTGTTTTTGTGGGTTTTTTTTTTTTTTCCCCAAGGTGACAACATAATTATTTAAAAATTATTCTCTTTTAAAACGTGCAGGGCATATAACCAGCAAGCCTCAGAAATTGTGTTTCCTCCAGCGAGCCTCGTAATCTGTTTGAGCCTTACAGATCTTTCTGCTCCACTGTCTCTTCCATATGGCTTACTGGGAGATGTATCTGCCACAGCTGAGTAACAGCACAGTGAATACTTCTCTCATGAAAAGGAATCTTGCTGGCAGTGCTAATGATGAGCTACAGATAATGCTCATCCAATGCTGAAATCACAGATCCTACCTTCCCTGCTCATCTTTTGAAGAATGGTTGTTTGAAGGATTTTTAATTTTTTTTTTTTTTTTAGCATGAAGGTCTAATCTTCAATATTCCCTCAAGAGGGTCCTGTTGTTGGTTATTTCAAGTTTAGTGGCAATTTTGAGGCAAAGATGAACTTAGAATTAGGTAAAGGATTACAAATAAATACTACAGGCAGGGATCTATGTTACAACTCACTTTTGCTGAATTAGCTCTCCTTCATCTCTTTTAGGAGCTGCTTGTTTCTAACTTGCTAATTCTGCTGAGTGACAAAGAAGCAGGGTGAAATCTAGGTCGTTGTTTGACACTGCTGGAGGAAATATGAGAAAAAAATTGTGAGGGTGCTGGAGCACTGAAACAGGCTGCCCAGGAAGGTTGTGGAATCTCCTTCTCTGGAGATCTTCAAATCCTTCCTGGATGTGTTCCTCTGTGACCTGCCTTAAGTGGCCCTGCTTTGCAGGGCAGGTTAATGGTCTCTGGAGGTCACTTCCAACCCCTAGTATTCTGTACGATTGCGTGTCACTTGGGACAGGCAGACAAACAATCAGCAAAGCTTACTTGTTATGTTAGTGGAAGATGCTAAAGCAGAGCAAAAGGTGAAGTGAAAGGAGAAGCATCCCAGAGCAAAGAGGGACAAATTATTTACATTGTGCCTTTTTATCCCTTTTTAACAAACCAATGAATGATATAGATTTTATCATTATTATTCTTTTACACCAATGATGTATTCTCTCTCATTAAAATATTCCAATTAGCCTCAAACCAGCACAGTAGCTTAGAACCTGAGACATGTTCACTTTATTCTAGGCAGTGCTCCATACCCAGTGCCCTGGTTTCAGCTGGGAAAAATGCTGGCAGGCAGTTGATAGGGCAAATAAATAGGAGGGATGGAAAGTTCTTACATTTATAACCAAGATTATTTATCCTTCCATAAGTTGAGAGTATCAGCCTCTTCCTTATTGAGATCTGTGAAATAACACAAATACATTGGTTATCTGCCACCTTCAGATAAGGATTGGATTCAGGATTTGTCACTGTAATTTCCATTAATCAGTGAAGATGACAAGCATTGTGTGTTTTTAAGAACAAACAGCACATGGTGTAGGCAGCTCTGGGGCAGCTTGAGGTCAAATATATTCAGCAATGGCTCGCCTCTAAAAATTTTTAATAAATTCTTTCATGTTACATTGTGTGTTCTCCTATTTACTGTTATCTCTTAACATGTGGTTTTAGTTGGTGTGTTGTTGATGTACTAAAAATACACTCTTGCTATACTAATCATTCATTGCATATTCTTTATATTCTTTATAACCTTCTGTTTATACTCACAGTGCAATACCAGGTGTGTCTCACAGACCTCTTTTACCCTTTGGTGGATTGCCATCCATGCCCAACTTGTTATCAAACTATTAACATACTCAAACAATAGAATCACAGAATGTCAGAGGCTGGAAAGGACCTTGAAAGTTCATCCAGTCCAACCAGAGCAGGATCACCTATACCAAATCACACAGGAATGCATCCAGGCAGGTTTAGAATATCTCCAGAGAGGGAGACTCCATGACCGCCCACCAGGTAGCCTATTCCAGTGTTCTGTCACCCTCACAGAGAAAAAAATCTTCCACATATTTCTCTGGAACTTCCTATGCCTCAGTTTCCACTCATTGACCCTTGTAAGTACTTAGCACATAATCAAGTCAGGTGTCTTGTGCTGCCCCTGAAGTGCCAGGGTGAACAGTTAGGCACAGAACTTTGAATTCATTGGTCAAATCAATGGATGCTTATGTCTGTTGTCCAGTTTCACTTTCAAAATAGTGTATTTAAGAGGGGAGACCGTTGACTCTTTTTCCTGCGCCTTCCACCAGGACCGGAGGTCTATTCACAGCTCTTTCACAGCGGCCACGTGTTTGCAGCCTGTTGTACGGCTTGCACCAGCAGCCAGTGGCAAGGCAGCTCTTTCCTCCTCCTCCTCCAGCGAGAAACTTTGTGTCTATCGTGTCAGTGAGTACAGGCTAAGACCCCATAGGTGTGGTTAGAATTTTCCCTGTTACCAGGTTCCTATTTTCCAAGTTCTGACTGTTTAACTGTTTAAATTCTTTAATTCTGTGTTTACAAATAACCTTTGTGTAATTGCTTCCTGATGACTGAACATCCAAAGAATCTGAGAAAATTTTCCCAATTTAAAAAATATTAATAATAAAAATAATATTTTAAAATACTGTTAATAATTAATAACTGGTTATCAATAATCAAAACAGCTGAACCAGAAAGTGGAATAGAATAGCAGTATTATAACAACCTAGGATGACCTGGTCCATCCCCTGGGATGGGTCTTGAGCTCTGTATTATTCTTAAGGAAATCTGAGACCCCCTCAAACTACCAGAACGTTGCACTGATTTCACATTTCTTCGTCCCACATTGTCCTGGTTTGAGGCTAGTTGGAATATTTTAATGAGAGAAGTTAGATCATTGGTTGTAAAAAGAAAATAATGAAGCCTGTATCATTCACCGGTTTGATGAGAGGGGTAAAAAGCCAAAATGTCAAAGCTTTGTTCCACTCTGGTCTGGGACACTGCATATATTTGCCGATTCCTCACTCCACTCTAGTATCTTTTCTGCTAATCTTGGTTAACAGAAAACAATGTAAGCTTTGCTGCTTGATTTTGCCTGGGAAAGTAGAGGGAGAAAGAGAGGATAGCTTTGAGCCTCTTCTGGGAAGCTTTATTTGTTTGGAAAGGAATTTGTATTCCTGTATTATTTCTAATTTGTATATAATAGTAAATATAATGTGTATATATGCTTGTAAATTTAGCTTTGCTGTAAATACAGCTTCATCTTACTTCCAAACCATCTGAGCTAGTCTGGTAAATTCCAATGGTTTGGGGGGGAAAGTTCCTAACCTACCACACACATCTTAACTTCAATAGTTTGAGAAAGGAGGGTAGAGATCACAGAATCCAGCTGTTTGTGTGTGGATAACAGCTGTTGTCTCAGCTTTATGCCACAAATCCACTCTTTTATACTAGAATCTAGGAACAAATGTGGTGTTATGTATGCTGCTTTTCCCACATATTTGTTGTCTCAGGAAGTGATGATATATTTGCTTTAGACTGATGCTTCTTACCTTACACAGGGTCATATTTTGGAGCAGGAAATTAGTCCTCATGACTTTATTAATTTTATTTCCGGATAAAGTGTGTGTTTTCAGAATTAGGATTTGTTTCATCAGTTGAGCAACGCACACTGATTGAAAAGTTATTCCTAAAATACTGCTGAGAGGAAACTCATATGAAAGGCAAAAATTTTTTTTCAAAGGCAGTCAAATATATTTTGCAGCATTTCCTGGACCTAACTTGAACTGATTTTTCTCCTTTCAAATACACCTCCCATCACAATAACTCTTTTTCTCACAAACTATCCTGGACATTTCAATAATGTTCCAGGTTTTTTTGCCCCACAAGGCAACATCTTTCTATAACACATGGGTTGATGTCTTCCTAGATGTTTCAGGTGTATAAAGAGTGTCTTTCATAATGCTCATATATTAAACTAGTAATTAATTTCCTTTTCTCACATGAACTAGTGCCATGTTTACCTTTTTTTCATTGTTACTCTACACTAAATGGATAATTTCACTATTTTTACATTTACCCCAAATCAGCTTCTTGAAGATTATATTTAGTTTGAAATGACTATCATACACTTGCTTCATCTCAAAGAGGGTTTTTCCTCCCCTTCAGCTTTTGCCCCTTCATAAAAGCTCTATTTATCCGATTGCTGCTGTGATGGAACTAGGCAATTTTAAACCATTTGCATTAATGCAAACAGGACTTATAAAAGCTTTCACATGATTACATTCAAATAGCATGGATATAGGATGGCAGGACTAATTTATCAGGTGAGCAGTAGTGGTGCAAGGGTAAAGATTTAGCACAGATAGATGGTTACGATAAGGTCAGGCACATAAAGAAAGCAGGGAATAGAGGAGTAGACTGAGAACTAAGAGTAAATGATTGATTTACAAGACAAGCAATGCTGACTGGAAAAGAAGGTCTGGAATAAATGAGAGTCTTGATTCATGTAACAGATTCATGTCAGATTAAAAGACACTGGTGAAAGATGAAGTTGGATTAAAATAGTCCAGGGGAAACAGGAGGGGATTCTCATTAGAAATAAAGGGAGGAGAGAGGTAAGTGACATGGAACTTGCAGCACCACAGAATTCAGCACCCTGCCTGTGATAACTCCTAACACCAAGCACTTAGAGTTCAGCCTTACCAGATGACTGTGAAACTGACCACATTGAAGTCAATTTGGACTGCACTGAGGTCAACAGAGCAGACAGTTCATACTTCACTATGATTGTTATGTTCTTCTTTCTTTTGCTGTATTTTGTCATTGAGCTTCTCTTGCTTCCTTACAAGAAAATAAATGTACAGCTCTTTTGCTGGCAGAAGAGAGAAGAATTCTTTCTGTGTGCATTTGTGTGGGGATAAACATTTTTCTGTAAATTGTTAAGAAACTATTTTTCCTGGACAAGCCAAACTGTACTTCCTTCCCAGTACTTTAAATTAAAGGAGGCAGTCTTTAAAAGAAGTATTAATTTTGTCTTTAAAGGCAGCTGAGAGGCATTAACCTGGTTAAAAAAAAAAAAAAAACCAACCAAAACACAGCTGAAACTTGCTGCATGATACTTTATATTACTAAAAGAATAGTAGTGACATTTAGAGCTTTTGAGTAGAGCAGGTAAATAATTCATTATTTTAGAGTAACATCTCTGACATTTCCTTTTTTATAAATATATGTGTAGCACTAGTGAAAGGAAACCAGCAAAACAAGGGCTGACATAAAATCTGTGCTTGTATTTAAGCTTCTGAAAGATGATAAAGGAAGTATTTAGAACCAAAAGAGACCCCGGGGGTCGTTCAGTTTAGTCAATGAATACGCAGATTCATATATATGCTCCAATAGATACACTGGTTTATCCTTTAGAAGAAAATCAGATTTTCTCCAGCATTATGTTTTTGTTGATAGGAGGATGAGCTGCCTCTGTCAAACTCGAGGCAATGGATTTGGCTTGTGAAATTAAATTTCTTATAATATCTCCTAGTTATATACTGGTTCTGTTATTTCTTAATGGAAACAAAAGATAAACAAGGGGTCATCCCTTCCTTCCAGATCTCAGTTTGTCTCTCCTGCCATGCTGCCATATTTCCCCTTCACAGCTCATCTATTTCTTCAGTCTTTTAGTCTTATTCAACAGCTTACTGAATATGTCCAAACATTTTGGTATGTGTCTTCTCAAGTAGTGCAGCCATATCCTCCCATGTTATTTACGCTGCAGAGCAGAGAAGAAAAGCCTGACATACATTTAAATGTGCTGCTTTCTGTCCATGTTTCTGTTTCTCCAGCATTTATCACGGTGTTCAACCAACCTTGCTTTGTCCTCTCTCACAATTCCATTTAAGTTTTGTCATTTTGAAACAGGGTTTAAAACACTTCAGTGGAAGATGTAACAGGGTATCAAATATGACAGAGTTGCATAGCAGCTCCTCTTCCCTGATGATCTGCAGATATCTCATTATTTGAAGAAAGGGGAGACAGAAAGAAGAGATTTTTTTTAAATATAAAACAAGCAAGCAAAATCCAACAACAACATGAAAAATGAGGGAACATGTTGGACTGTGGGTTTAGATCACAAGCGCTGTGATGGCTATTGAACTGTAAGCATTTTCTAAGTTCTGTTTGTTAAGGGTGGGGTTTTCTTATGAAGCCAGATCATGATCTACTTTAATCTGTCTTTCCTGTACTGCCTTCAAATGAAAGGTGGACAGCTAACCAAGCTACAACTTAGCAAGTGCTATGCATTCATTTAATGTTCAGACTGTTGGTTACTTTCTGTCCCAAATAAGCTTGCTGTGCACCATTCAGATTTACAAAACTGTTCTTTATATGAAATAAATGTTGAAAATGTGAAATCAGCTCCAAATGAATAACCTCAGCTTAATTCATTACGTATCCTTCAAGGATGTAGTTATAAATCAAAGTGTATTTTTCCTGATGCCCAAGAAAGTGGTTCAGAGACTGGTAGAAAAAAAAAGAAAGAAATGAAGACACAAAAAACCTCCAAACCAACAAACCAGACATAAAAAAGCCCTCACCACACAAACAAGAAAACACACACACACACAAAAACCCAAAACCAACCAGACAAAACCCAACCAACCAAACAAAAAACAAAAAACAA
>VWZI01015444.1:29698-45301 GCA_013396835.1 Psilopogon haemacephalus
AGCAACAAAAAGGCAAAACAAAAAAAAACCCTCAACCAACCCAAAACCCAACCCAAACAAACTCTAAACTCAAACAAACTGAAGAAAACCCAAACAAAAAGACAAGAACAAAAAACAACACAAAACTTGTATGACTACATAAGTTTGCTATAGTAATAGACATGGCAATGGCTTCAAACTAGAGAAGGGCAGATTTAAATACGATGATAGGAAAAAGTTCTGCACCATGAGGATAATGGAACACTGGAACAGGTTTTCCAGTGAGGTGGTTGAAACCCCATCTCTGGAGACATTCAGGGTGAGGCTGGACAGGCTCTGGGCAACCTGATCTAGTTTAGGATCTCCCTGCTGACTGCAGAGGGGGTTGGACTAGATGACCTTTAGAGGTCCCTTTCAACCCAGACCATTTTATGATTCTAGAATCTGGCTTACAAATCTTCTTCTATTGAGTACATTCATTATGAAATAAATCTTAGTAAGTGTTTTAACTTACTATCATGGTGAAAACAGACACAACATATGAGGATTTTATAGGCAGCATTATTAAATAATTCTATATATCTTTATAGATTTTCACATCACTTTCCATTAGGGAAAAAACAACTGATATAAAACGAAAGTTTGAAGGCAGTAAAATGTAATGTAACTTGCAGGATTGACTGCAAAACTGAATTTATCACCGTAGGATTGATTTAGGGAAAAAAAATGAAGATAAAATAAAACATAACTAAACCAAAAATTAAAATAAATGTAGTCCTACAAAATAAATAAAACACCCACTTAATAAACACTGATACAGCATTTTTTTTAATTGTCAGAAACCGCAGTCATCACCTCCATGCACTGGAACTCCAATCACTCAAAATGCCTCTCTGTCAGAAAAGACATTTTATCTGGGACGACAACCTGTCTTTAGAAAGGAAGTTCATTTCATAGAATCATAGAACAGATTAGACTGGAAGCAACCTTAGAGATCATCTAATCCATGCAGGGATGCTTCTCAAGTAGAGCAGATTACTCAAGGCCCCATCCAACCTGGCCTTGAACATCTCCAAGGAGGGGGCATCCACAGCCTATTTGGATACTCCTTTCCAGAGTCTTCCCACCCTCACAGTAAAAAATTTCTTCGTAAGATCCAATCTGAACCTCTTCTCCTTCAATTTAAATCCATTTCCCCTTGTGCTATGGGTGGACACTCTTGCCAAAATTGTCCCCCACCCCAGCCTTTCTGCAGGTTCCTTTCAGGTATTGGCAGGCAGTTATAAGGTCCCCCTGCCCCAGGGCCTCTTTAGTAGGGTCATCTCTATACATCTGCAAAGCAAAACACATTTTGGATACAGCCTGAGGCTCCATTTTCTTCTGGATTACAACAGTGCTGTACCAGTGCAGCTCCTCATTAAAGGAACTGGGGACAATATTTTCCCCGTGACAATTTAATTTAGAGTTAACTTAGAAAATTGCATCCTGAAAAGTTTATAAAACCAAGTTAGTGTGTTAGCTTCTAGTCTTCCCTTCTTTTAAATTTTCATTTTGTGAGACTGAACTCCTTCATGCTCACATAAAGCACATATGTTTTCACTATTATCTATAAAGATTTTAGAAAGAAAAACACTCTCAAATTAAGAATTGGACATTATATTCTTCAGCAAATATCAGTTCAATTCACAGTGTTTTCTTCCCTCTGAGTGCAGAGGGAGTTGGACTGGATGACCTTTGGAGGTCCCTTCCAACCCAGACCACTTTATCATTTTACGATTAATTTCTACATATAAAGTAATTGGTTTTGAAGTGCACAAATGTTTCGCCTGCTCCATGTAGTCTCAAAAATCAGCAAAGGCATTGTGTGATTTCCTCACTTATTTGCAGTAAATTTTTTCTGGATGTACCTGCCTAGTAAAATAATTTATTTATCTTCATACCTAAGATTATCCTTTTTGTAGAGAGAGAATTTCCTTTCTGATCCTAGCAAGATTCATTTATGAATTGAAGTTTTCATTGGTTTATGGATTTGAGGGTTTTTATTGATACACTTTAGAAAAGCTAAAGACTGAGATAAAATACTATCTCTTTTTTGTCATGCAGTGTTTTGAATTCAATATTTTATACCACACAAAAAATTAATGTAGGAGAAAGTTTTAGAGCCATAAAATATTAAAAATACAAATATATAATAAATTGATTATAAACTGCTAAAGTACACTCAGGAAAATATTTTTTTTAAAGTAACTTAATTTTTAAATTCTTACAAAAACTAAGATTTGTACCTCAGCTGAAATAAATGCTTAAGGGAATCAATTGCAGTGAGCTGAAGCACTACTGACACATTTTATTCTTCACCCACAAGCCTTAAAATGTATGAAGATTAATAATTTTTTATACCTAACGTCTGGAGGTCAAACACTTGTAGAAAGTTGGCCTGGGTTTTTAATGTGAAAAGAAAGGGAAATCACCTTTAATGCTAAGAATATAATTGCCTTATTAAAAGTCATTCATTACTGAATCCTAGTAGAAGCATCTATCATGAGAAGGTCTCTATTCTTTAGAGCATTTATAAACTGTGCTATTAAGATGAATAGTACTTATTCAAATTGCTCTTAAATATTTACAATATTGTGCTATTGAATTCTTGCCTGAGTTTCTCTAGCTTGTTTTTTTTCAGTGCTCAGATGTGGGTATTGTAGCAGCAGAAGTGAGAACTTGGCAGTTAAAGTAAAGTAAAATGTGTCAAGTCACATGTTCTGAATGCGTACATAATTCACAAATTCATTACAGTTGTGTATGATGTTAGACTAGAAAAGACAATTTGGTTGTTTTTTTTCTTAGTATAAATAGTAATTGATGGCCCTCAACCTACATAAGTATTTAAAAATATATTCTGCACGGCAGAAGTAATTATAGACACACTTTCATGACACTGTGATTGAAGATTTATTAGCATTTGTTATTCTGTTTTATCTATTTTTCCCATGTTTCTTGTGATGTAACTTGTTACTTCATGGTAGCTCTTGCAACAGAAGCTTTCTGCATCAGAACAGTTCCTGAGAATGTGAAAATGCATGGAATGGATTTTATTTTTTTTTTAATAAAATGCTTGTTGGCTGCAGCTTGTTTCATTTGCTTAAAGATGCGGAAATGTGCTGAAATGTGCCTATATGTTTTCTTTCTCAAAATACTATGTATTACACCTAGGGATTTGGTCTTTGCCATTTCCATTAGCAATCTTGCTTTCTGCTAGTGAGTTTTCTCTCTAGTGGGAATCTGCTGTGGAGCATAGAATCATAGAATGGTCTGGAGTGGAAGGGACCTCCAAAGGCCATCTAGTCCAACCTCTCTGCAGTCAACGAGATCAGGTTGCCCAGAGCCCCATCAAGCCTCACCTTGAATGTCTCCAGGGATTCGGCCTCAACTGCTTTCTTGGGCAACTTGTTCCAGCGGCCCACCATCCTCATGGTGCAGAATTTGTTCCTAACATTCAATCTAAATGTGTTCTTCTCTGTTTTGAAGCCATAGCCTCTCGTCTATCACTGCAGGCCTTTGTAAACCATCTCTCTCCAGTCTCCTTGTAGGCCCCAGTCAGGTACTGGAATGTCGTTATTAGGTCTCCCCCGTACCTCTTCTCTTCTTCAGTCTCAACAACTCCAGCTCCCTCAGCCTGTCTCCATAGCGGACGTGCTGCAGCAATCTCATAATTTTCATGGCCCTCCTCTGGACCCGCTCCACCAGACCCATGTCTTTCCTGTACTGAGGGCTCCAGGTTAGGTCTCACCAGAGTAATATGGCAGAATCAACTCTCTTGATCTGCTGGCCATGCTTCTTTTGATGTAGCCTCAGACCTATTACTACCTGACATCCTAAAAAGTCCCTCAGCATCTTCCCTGTAGACCACTTCAGATACTGGAAAGAAATAAGGCCTCCTCAGAGCCTTCAGAAAAACAACAGGCAGTTTATAAGTACTTGATCTTCTTTCCCACAACTTCAGAACACCTTCCACAGGGGATGAAAGATAGTGGGACCCCTGGCCCAGGGGAAAAACAAGACATGTATGTTAAAGACTGGCTTGTACTTGCCTGGATTATGTTAATGCATTGTTTGTATGATGGGATAAAAGGAGTCATCGTGAGGGTGATAGGGGCCTTTTTGGTCTTTTGCTTTTGGTCCTTTGCACTGCACAGGTCTTACACTTGCACTGGCCTGGAATAAAGAGCACCTGCTTCAATCCAAAGTGTGTCATTGCATTTGTCAGATTACTGGCAGCAACACCCTCTTTTCTCCAGACTGAACAACTCTCTCAGTCTGTCTGAGAAGGCATAGTTGATAGGAATAAGCTGAATAGCAGGATCATTTCCATTTCATTTCCTGCAAGGATATAAGCTTTACACTGCAGTAGACTATTGGTCTGCCTACTCTTATAGTTTGTCCAGTGTTAGACGACACAGAGAGAAACAGGGTAAAAAATTCATAATGGATTAAGTCACTATCTCCTGAGTCTAGTTTGTTCCAAAGCATAGCAATTAGCACAAGTCTCATGCTTATGAAGCACAACAATTTAAATTCCTCATTCTAACCTAGACTATCTTTGGATAATTTAAACACACAATGCTGTATGTATGTTATATATATGGTAGTGACAGGACTAGGGGGAATGGAGCAAAACTGGAGGTGGGGAGATTCAGATTGGATGTGAGGAGGAAGTTCTTCACCATGAGAGTGGTGAGGCCCCGGAATGGGTTGCCTGGGGGATGGTTTGGGGCACTTCCCTGGAGGTGTTTAAGGCCAGGCTGGATGAGGCTCTGTCCAGCCTAATCTAGGCATGGCAGGGGGATTGGAACTAGGTGATCCTTGTGGTCCCTTCCAAACCTGACTGATTCTATCATTCTAATTTGTAAAGTTATTGTATGCTTGGCCTTCTCACTAGCCTTTAAACTCCAGGGATCATATAGCACATTTAGAATAAAGAATCATTTTGTGGTTATCTTCAGTGATAATTTTTTTTTCCTTTGTATTCTTGGCTGTTTTTTATCAAAGTTACAGAACTCACAGGTGACCTTCTCAGGATACAGTTATATGATTCATTTTGCTGTCATGCGCTATATAGCCCCATCAAACAAAGGAATCCTTTACTTTTTCATTTCCCTTTTGTAAGTACTTTTGCTTTTAAATCCCTCTATAGTCTTTCTGACACAGAGAGGTAAACCCAAGAAATCGTATTCTTACCTTTCCAACTCTGTGGCTATGTAATTTTTTTTCCTCTTCTTCTAAACACAATCATGCTCTCTATAGTGTGTGTTGTAATTGCTATTATGATGTTAATAGACTGAGAATTTTCTAAATGTTTATTTAATTGAAGTTGTGGAGGTATCTGAATCAATTATGACTTTTTAGTGTGTTACAGTACCACAATTATCAATGGTGTCATTTGTTCCATAGTGTCTAGTTAAATGGATTTCTGTTTGACCTCACAATCTTAGAGTTTCCCTTCTTTTTAGATTTTGTTTTATATTTCTGGTCTGGAAAAAAAACAAAATATTCCAAGCCCATCAGTTTGTTGTCTTGATACAAAATACATAGACACCTTGTTCCACCTATTCTTCTCGAAAAAGTTACTATACTGAGAGATTTACAATTAGTTCATGGTCTGTAGCTTGACAGCAGGTTGAAAACGGGGGAGTACTGAGGTTCAAATGCACAAGGGCTTATATCTGAGCCAGTCAAGTCTGCTGTAAGCCTGCATGGGAACTTGCAGACATGTAGTAGCTGGAGAGAAATGGATTCCACTGATTGCAACTGGCTGACTATGTTGAAAACATGACTGCATTTCCAAAATTTTTTTTTTAAGAAGGAGGTTATTTGTGGTTTTGTTTTGTTTTCATTATGGAAGTAGTGTTTTCTTTTCCTAATTAATCTCTAGATATTAATTGCTAAAGAATTCCAGACTAGCTAGACCTTGGAGGATTACGGTGAAGACTCACAGAAAAGTTAATTTTCTTTCCAGGCTTCAGTATGAATCTGAATGAGAGCATAAAAATTACTTTTTGAAGTGCGCACAAAAACAAAATTATATATATCATCATGATTCAAGACATGCAAGCTTTTCCTGCATTTCAACAGTAATCACATGAAGCCTACAGAACCTGAAGGCTTCAAAATCAGGGCACAAAGTCTGTATTTTGTCCATGTTTCTTTAATTCAGACAAAAGGACTAAGGAGCTCAGCATTTCTACCGAAAGTGTCTTAGTCTTTCTCAAACACTGCACCTACCTCTTGAAGTAGTTTCTAGTGAGGAAAATTCACAAGTATTCACTTTCTGCTTTTTAAATTTTGTTACCGGCATCAAAATATATGTAAGACATGAAAATGGTAGGGACCAGTTTGGTGTGAATGTAAACATCTCAGATATGTTTTATTTATCTCTCTCAAACCCTGCTGCACTGAGATGATATGGTATTTATTATGTAGTTTTCTTTAAAATATATGCCAGGTAAATAGAGCTGTATATTGAAGATGAATAGCTGAATACCAAGTGTTAAAATAATGAATTTAAATACCGAAATGTGTAGCATACAGAAGGTTGAAAATCTTATCATGGAAACCTCTGCTTCCCTAAATGGAAATTCTTCACAGAAATGTATTCATTTTACTCTTAGTCCTCTGGTTTTGAGGTCTAGCATGACATTTCAGGAGAGGAGGAAGAAAGAAGGCCACTCAGGCTCAGTAATTAAGGCAGGTTTTATGTCATCTTACGCAGAGCATGTCCTACAGACCAGCTCCCTGTAGCTCCATCAGACCTTCCAATAAAAGCTGGCATTTCATTAAAGTGCCACACACTGAACCAATCTGAGGCACAGTCTTTCAGTCTTAGCATTGGCGAAGACTCTCCAAGACCCAAGCTCTTCAGTGAAGTTGTTTTTGCAAACACTTCTACAATTTAATAGAGTTCTAATAACAGTTTCCCGCAATTTTGCATAACAAGAGAGCACATGGGACGAGGAGCATGCAGAAAAAGATAAGCTTGTTCCAAAATTATTAAAGCTGTCAGTGCTTTCGCTGCAGTGACAGAGGACGAGATAAGAGAGCTTTCTGAAATTAATGGTAGAACATTCTGTGTTTCATTCAGAAGTCTTGACTGTGTCCAGGAAAGCAACAATTCCACTCTGCTCCAGCTTCTCTCCCCATTTCTTGCTCTGTTTATCACTGATAACAGATAAAGAAAAAAATGTCTTATTCCTTGTCTTTGTATAACGTGTGAGCTCAGCAGCAGCTGAAATCCCAAATCACCTTGACAGTGTCAGTATTATCTTGAAAAAAAAAAACTCCGTCAATTTGCTACATAAGGTATTTCTGAATCAGATGTTTACTTTTGAACATGCCCTGTCTGTAGGTCTTTCAGAGTTACAGCACAGCTTAGTTAAAGATAACACTGTACATCCAGAATAGAGTTAGCAGCTCAGGAAATCTGCATCTACAGGAGTCACGCCTTTGATACGTTCAAAAAATGTGACTGCAGTCCCTGTGAAGATCAGATGGTGAAGTTTAACATAAGGTAGCAGGAATTGGAGAGTCACTCACTAACTGCACAGGGCTAGCAGAAAAAAAAATGAACCAAGGGTTTTGCTGTGGGACTGGTGGATACGGAAGAGGGGCAAATCCTCTTTTCTACTTGTGGTGGTTTGGCAGTTACCTGCCCCCCAACCCTTTGAAATAACCCAGGCTAGGACTCAGTTGGCTGGAAGTTAAGGAATTATATTTACAGCTTTGCACACTATACAAGCAGATATTTACAATATATAACAGATATTTATAGATATATACAGTAAAAAGGTAATACAGAAACACCACAACCCTCCCAGAGATCAAAATACCTCAGAGGGGTTTCTAACCACCCCTACCACCTTCCTCCTTTCCTCAATCTTATCTCACCATCTGTCTTATGCAGCAGATAGGTGGAGGTACATCGGCCAGGGGGATTAGCACCAGGAAAGAAGTTAGTGAAATTATTTAGATTCAGCTATGAAAGGCAGGAAGAAAGAGCCATGCAGGAGCTACCATAGCCCAAAGCAGTCTGAAGAAGTCTCAAACTGTCTGACTTATCTATGTTTGGGTTATAACTCTTAAAACCTTTTTTTTTCTTTCTTTTTGAGTAAAGCTATGAGTGAAGTAGCATTATTGGTGTTTTCCTCTCTTAGCCTATACTCAAATTTCTCATTCAAATCCTCCAATTAGTTCAAACCAGCACACTACTGAAAGCATTTTGCAATCCCTCTGACCTTTCTCAATCTTCCCTTTCTGCTAGCATCCTGCAGATCCAGGTATTCTATTTCCGTTAGGATTCACTCTGCCATTTCTGAAAAAACTGATTTTTTTGCCCTCTTCAAAGCATGGACAAAATCCTGACAAAACAAAAATTAAATTCTGCCTGCACTGCTGAGAAACCATGAGCAAAGTCTACAAAGATGGTGCCGTCCATATATGAGGAACAGAAAAGCAGGCCTTTAACTAGATCTCTTTCACATCACGTGAATGCATCTACCACTCTCCTTCCTCGGCTCCTTCTTTCTGGTTTACTGAGGGGACAAACCAACCACCTGAAACAATCCCTGTAAGAGGGCTTTGGCTTGTGTTTGAGTGTGAAATAGTGCCCTGCCAGAAATCTCGCTGAAGGCTGGTGAGGTGAATACATGGCAAAGAGGGATACCAATTGAGAAATAGCAATTTCTCTCCTGATGCACAGATATCTCTTTCTTAGGTTAAGAATTACACTTGCTGAAGGTTTTATTGCTAGCCATCATTAATGTACTTTCCTCATTCTGTTAAATCCTGTTTGAACTTCTGCTTACAGGACTTTTCACATGGGCACAAAACAAATTACGCTTGACATAAAATTTATCTGGATGAAGTGTTTTAAATTATGTCAGTGAGTCTAATGAACAAAATTTAATGGGTTACTGGAGGTTCTGTTGAGTACATCCAAACCTATTTGCTTTTCAGGGCTCAGATGGATGTAATAAAACTGTTGACTCAAATTCACTAGGAAGTTTGAAAGACTTTTTTAAAAGATTGCTCAGCTTTTCAACTGGAGTATAAAACCTTGAAATGGCTATTAGACAAGTTATTTTTTTCATTAGATGATGGAGACTTTGCGAGTATTCACACAACAAGCAATCTTTGCTTTCTGGACAGATCTTTTTTCTTTCTTATATTATTTTCCAGATGATAAATCTGGACATAGTAATGCCATGCTTCAGAATTCATGTAGGTTCTGGAAAATCAGGAATCACACCCCCTGGTAAATCATTATGACATAACTTTGACTTTGCAGTTATGTGACAGTAGGATGCAACCTGTTAAGTCTTTGAATATGCATCCATGTAATACTCACTGAGTTCTGTTACATTTCAAATTCTCAGAGCTATTATACATATTATAAGCTGTATAAGCCATTATACAAATGAGTTACTTCTGTTCTGTTTTAAAAGCCTAGCTAAAGATAATATCCTTCTCATGTTTCCATCAAAGGCAGTAAAAGTACTATGGGCCAGCTTTTAATGTGATTGCCATTTTACACCAGTTCACACTCCTATTGTGAGTTTGTTGTAAGAGTATGAAGTTTGACTTAGAGAGTCAATTAGGAAGACAGTCAGTCTGGGGGTTTTTTTATGTATAATAATGACAATAAAGTAGCTGAATTACATGGTACTCTACTGCCAGTATGCAGGCATCACTTTTGGAAAATACCATGTGACTGCTATGCAAAACCAGGGAGACGGAGTCATTGCAGCTTCTACCTGTCTGACTAGAACATCAGCTGGCAAAGTAAGGTTCTGTTGCATGCAACAAGCTGGGTAGGCTAACACAAGGTTTTCCAGTGCTGTACACTGAACCTCTGCCAGAGAGATTCTTATCAAATATTGATAAATAAAACCATTGTGAAATGCAATTTTCTCGGCACAGATGATAGTCCTCAAATTGGGAATTTGTGCTAAGCACTCAAAGCACTCAAAGTAGTGTTTGTGCTTTATGTAGTCTGACCTGCTACAAATTATGGCCCTGGCTGATTTCATAAGCAGCTTTTTTCTCATGGGGCAAAACAGTTTGTATAGATATTATATTGCTATATTTTATAAAGCTTATTATAGTGAGAAATAAGATTTTTAAAAATTAAGACAAATGCCATCTTTACTAATGAACAGCTTTCAGCCAGAGCATGACAGTCAGCAACTACTCCAAAGAAAAGAGAAGGCAATGACTGATATCCAGATAATCTTACCAACAGAAGTCACTGGCACTGTTTAACTTAAAGAAAACATCCAGATGTAGGTAAGAGTCTCAAGTGCATGTCAGGCTGTGGTAAAGAAGAAAGATGCAATATATTACCTGTGGCCATGCAGTAAGGAGGACTTAATTTAGAATTAGGACAAAACATTTTCCTTGCATGGATAGTAGACACATGGATCATGGGTACACAAAGCCTGTCTCACTAGAGGCCACTGAACAGTGCCTGGACTGACTAGAATGGCAGAAGCAGAGAATCATTTCTTCTGGGGCAGGGAAACATAATTTCTTCAGGCTCTTTCCAGCTTGTGATTCATGTATTGTCCATCAAACTATTAATAATTAACATTTGCAACATATATTACTGAATGCCATATACTCACAAAAACTCCTATAAATTAATTCACAAATATCAGACCAGAAAAACAAAAGCAATAATAAATGCTCTCATTCTTAAGCTACCATGTCATTATGCATAATTGGCAAATTAACTTACAACAGAAATAATTATCCAGTTCAAAAATTATAAAGAGGTTTGATGTATAAGGTTATTCTCAAGGAGGACCAAGTGGTTCATTAACAAGAATACCTGTTAGTGGTGTGATTAAAACACAGTATTTTAGAAGATGTCATCCCAGAGTTGGGATATTGGGAATTTGTGCTAAGTGCAGGCTGTTGTGTAAATAACTGCGTACATAATCTCTTGACTATCATGTGTTGGGTGAGTCCTACACACAACTGATGTTCTTGAAAGTCATTAGCAATAATAGAACTTCTTACAGGCACGTTATGAAATGGGCCAAATTGTAGCTCAGTCTGCTGATTCTGAAGGAGTGACAGATCCTGACTGTTCAAAGAGCAGTATGTTGTTATCCAACATACAGAGCTCTTTTGAAAAGTCAGGTCTGAATGCACTTTATTTGAGAAAAGAAATAATATAGTATAATAAAAAACCCCTATAAGTGGTTCTAGTGACAAAAGAGTAAGGCACAGCAGTTTGGGAAAAGTCTATGATGTTTTCTCGTGAGCCATTTGTACAAAGAGCATAGGTAGAGGTAAAGCATAGTTTTATAATAATTTGTGATTATATAATATAACATAATCTCACTATTGAGTGTTTGCAATTTGTTGTTGTGTATTAAAGCTTTAAATGTACTTGAACACAAGTTCCCGTTTCAAATCTATTCTTATGATTCATGCTTTTTATCAAGAAAAAGAATATTAAAGGAGAGGACAAAGCTCAGGCTGATGCAGAATAATGGATTAGAGGAGACTTCCGGGAAGGTGCTGTATCAAGAAACTATAATTATAAAATCTTTTGTTTCCTTTTGCTGTTAAGAGATAAAGTGTTTCAGTTTTTTTCCTCCTGTAGCAGATAAAAGTTTAATACCACCAGAAAATTTTATGCTTTCCTTCAGCAGTTATATTAAGG
Source organism: Psilopogon haemacephalus (assembly GCA_013396835.1). Classification (NCBI taxonomy): domain Eukaryota; kingdom Metazoa; phylum Chordata; class Aves; order Piciformes; family Megalaimidae; genus Psilopogon; species Psilopogon haemacephalus. Next base: position 41,400 of record VWZI01015444.1, read on the forward strand.
GCAATATCTGATGGGGTACATTGAACACACTATTTTAGACACTCAAAATATTTATATTTTGATAAATGGAAATGGCCTCTGAAGACTGCTGCAAGAAACTCTAAAGCACTCATCACAGGAGGTCAGTTACAACTCTCCATTATGATCTTTCCCCAAGAAACTGCCCATAACTCTTCAGCTTTTTGATGAATATGATCTTATGAGACTGTCCTATAGCAATTGCAGTTTTTATTTAAACAATATTAGTCTATTTCAAAAATCATTAACCTGATTTGTAAAAGCAGTTTCAAAGCTAAAAAATTCTTCAGAGTAACATGTAAGAGAAAACATGGTTTCTTAGACCAACATCAAGTTTATTTCTACTGTCAAGCCAGAACATTATTGTCCAGACACTTGTTTTCCTTCAAGATTTTTTAATCTTGCTAAGGCTTTAACCCTCTTTAAATTAAAGTACTTTAAAAGAGAATGTCATTACATGCATGAAAAGGACATTGCAATGGCATGAAAGGAATTAACATTTGTGAATTAGAGATATTGACGGGTGCAGACAGGATTAGAACAGACGTTTTATTTCTCAAAACTTTCTGAAAGTAATAATTGTTGCATTGAAATCCATGGGACAAGCCTGAGGTTAGTAGACTTTCTGATGTTGATACCAAATGGGACTGCAAAATGAAAATTTATTTGCCTTAGACTGATGCAGATGAATCTGGTAGTTTGGGATGTACTGCAGGTTTAAAAAAAAAAAAAAAAAAGAAAAGGAAGGAAACTATTAGTATGCAGCTTGCTTTGTGACCCTTTGTTATTCCTAGTTATTACCTGACTCTGTGCTGTGTTTCATATCACTTTGTGCTTCACATTGCCATATATAAATTACTTCAAACCATTACTAATCTAGTTGAGGTATCTTTACAGCACATTGCATACCCTAAGAAGCTTGGTAATCTGGATTCTGTTTGGTCTTTATTCAAGTATGAGTGCAGACTTTTTCTAGGAAAAAAGTATTTACTCAATAAATAAATACCCCTGGAGATGTGACAGTTTAGAGAGTTTTTTCAGAAGTTAGTGGTTTAAGATAAATGCCTGAGTGACACTTCTGATTATCCTTCCATACATCATACCATTTCCAGCTTGCTGTCAGAGAATGCTGAGCTCCAGTGCCATTTATCTCATCTCTGTGGTTCTTATCTCTCTATGTGCTCTTGTGCATTGTGTGGATCTACATGTACCTTTGTGAACTTGACTGTGTTGTGCCTCTATAAAATCAACCACCAGGATGATTAAGGGATTTGAACACCTTTCCTGTGAAGAAAGACTAAGAGATCTGGGACTGCTTAGTCTGGAGAGGAGAAGACTGAGAGAGGAACTTATTAATGTCTATAAATATCTCAGGGGTGGGTGTCAAGAGGAAGGGGCCAAGCTCTTTACAGTGACACCCAGCAATAGGACAATGAATAATGGATGTAAGCTAGAACACAGGGAGCTCCACCTCAACATGAGGAGAGTGTGATGGAGCACTGGAGCAGGCTGCCCAGAGAAGTTGAGTCTCCTTCTCTGAAGGCTTTCAAAGCCAACCTGTATGTGTTCCTGTGTGACCTGTCCTAGGTGGTCCTGCTTTGACAGGAGAGTCGGAGAGGAGATGATCTCTGGAGGTCCCTTCCAACCCCTAATATTCTGTGATTCTGTAATCCTGCTGTGCCTCTATAAAATGAGCTAAGGTCTATTTTTCAGCTGGCAGCAAATATCTTCCTATATCTGACTGAAATGCAAACATTGCTGTGGTCCATGTTGGAGACTGTATGCCTAGAAAATCTGACTGAAGGGTTTTTTGGGGTTTTTTTCCTATGTTTTGCTTACATCAGGTTTGACCATTACATGAAATAAATGAGCTTATTTGGATAAACAGCCTGCCAATATCTATCTCTGTGCAACATTTGTTCTAGTGGGAAGTGACCCTGCCTATGGCAGGGTGTGGGAACTAGATGATCTGTGAGGTCACTTCCAAACTAAACCATTCTATAATTCCATGGTTCTGTCTTTTTTCACATAGAACTACTGTATCATACTGTCAGCCCATGGAGATAGCGGACAAAAAACATCTCACATGAAAGTGTACATGCAGTTCTTTACAGATTTTTGTACACTTATGGAAATAATGCACTTACTGTCAGCCAATTCTTTCTCACAGTCTGAGAATTAATCTCTGGAGGAAAAGCACATTTCTGATATGCACATACACTTAAAAATAATTTTTTTTAAAAAGTGAATCAGCAGTTTTGGCTCTGAGATATCATTATAGAAAAAATTGCCAGCTATTCTAAAAGCAAGGAGAAATAAAATACAGCCTATGCCTGGTGATGCATAGTTGTGAACTGATGTCATTTAACCATATCATTCTAGAATAGTTTCCATAGAGTCATAGAATCATAGAATGGTCTGGGTTGGAAAAGACCTCCAAAAGTCACTCAGTCCAACTTCCTCTGTAGTTAACAGGGGCATCCCCAATGAGATTGGGTTGCTTAGAGCTCATGTCCAGGGATGGGGCTACCTCCCTGGGCAACCTGTTCTGGTGTTACAACACTCTTGTAGTAAAGAACCAGTTCCTAACATTCAACCTATTCCTAACATTTTTAGTATGTTGAAAGGGCTTTAAACTATGCTGGAAGGGGAAGGGGTTTAAACACAGCATTACTAGAGATGAACCGAAGGAGGCTGAGAGTGTTAAGCCAGAGATAGGGGTAAAATCAGTAGCCCAGCTGAAGTGTATGTACACCAATGTACACAGCATAGGTAGTAAGAAAGAGGAGCTGGAAGCCCTGGTACAAGAGACAAACTATGATGTTACCATCACAGAAACTTGGTGGGATGGCTCACACAACTGGAGTTCTGTAATCAATGGCTACAGACTCTTCAAGAGAGACAGGAAAGGGAGAAGGGGGGAGTAGTGGCCCTATATATCAGAGAGGCTCTGGACATCATGGAAGTAGAGATTAAGGATGATCAGCTTGAGTCCCTATGGGTATGAATTAGAGGGAAGGCCAACATGGCTGCCATCCTGGTTGTAGTCTGTTACAGACCACCTGATAAGGAAGAAGTTGATTTATTATTCTTTAAGCTGCTGGAGGCTGCCTCAGGATCACTTGCCCTCGTTCTTGTGGGTGACTTTAACTTGCTAGACATCCGCTGAGAAGAAGCAGTCTAGAAAGTTCCTAGAGTGCACAGAGGACAGCTTCTTAACCCAGCTGTTACGTGAGCCTACCAGGGGTGCAGCCCCACTTGACCTGCTGTTCACAAATAGAGAAGGGGTGATGGGAGATGTGGAGGTTGGAGGCTGCCTGAGGTCCAGTGACCATGAATTAATAGTGTTTTCAATATATGGGACCAGACAGAATCCATCCTAGAATGATGAGAGAGCTGGCAGATGAGCTGGCCAAGCTGCTCTCTATCAACAGTCCTGGCCCACTTGAAAGGTCCCTGAAGATTGGAAGCTGGCCAATGTGATACCCATCCACAAGAAGGGGTGGAAGGAGGGACCAGGAAATTCCAGACCTGTCAGCCTGACCTCAGTGCCAGGCAAGGTTATGGAAAAGGTCATCTTGAGTGCAATCAAACAGCACCTACAAGAGGGCCAAAGGATCAGGCCCGGCCAGCATGGATTTAGGAAGGGCAGGTCCGGCCTGACCAACCTGATCACCTTTTATAATCAGGTTACTTGCCTGGCCAATGCAGGAGAAGCTGTGGATGTAGTCTACCTGGACTTCAGCAAAGCCCTTCACACTGTGCCTGTTTGAACTAATTGGGGAATTTGACTGAGAAATTAGACTACTGGGTGAGAAAGGAAAACACAGTATGTCACTTCGAGAAAGCTCATTCACCTTTCAACAGTCCTATTTGGCCTGTGT
>VWZI01015445.1:1257-85507 GCA_013396835.1 Psilopogon haemacephalus
TTCGGGGAGACCTTATAGCAGCCTACCAATATCTGAGGGGGGGCCTACAGGAGGGCTGGGGAGGGGCTGTTCACAAGGTCTTGTAATGACAGGATGAGGGGGAATGGGTTCAAACTGGCGGAGGGGAGATTTGAATGGGATGTTAGGAAGAAATTCTTCACAGTGAGGGTGGTGAGGCACTGGAACAGGTTGCCCAGGGAGGTTGTGTCTGCTTCCTCCCTGGATGTGTTCAAGGCCAGGCTGGATGAGGTCTTGAGCGTCCTGATCTAGTGGGAGGTGTCCCTGCCTATGGCAGGGGGGTGGAACTGGATGACCTTTGAGGTCTCTTCCAACCTAAACCATTCTATGATTCTAATGCAAGCCATGGCTTCCAGTACAGCCAGAAAGCTGCCTATGGTAAGGAACTGGCACTGCTTCTGGCTGAATGCTTGGATTAGAGGAGAAATAGAATCATAGAACATACTGGGTTGGAAGGTAGCTCTAGCAGTCAGGTCATCTAATCCAATCCTCCTAGAGTAAGCAGGGACATCCCCAACTGGAAAGGTTGCTCAGAGTCTCTTCAAGCCTGATCTTGAATGTCTCCAAGGATGGGGCCACCACCACTTCGCTGGGCAACCTGCTCCACTGTTCCACCACCCTCATAGTAAAGAACTTCTTTTTAATGTCCAGTCTAAATCTACCCTTCTGTAGTTTAAAACCACTGCTTCTGTAGTTTACAAATGATTGCTCCTTGTCCTATTGCTACATGGCCTTGTAAAAATCCCTTCCCAGCTTTCTTGCAGGCTCCCTTCAGGTACAGGAAGGTCTAACCAGAGCCTTCTCTTCTCTAGGCTTAACAACCGCAGCTCCCTCAGCCTGCCTTTGTAGGACAGGTGCTTCAGCTCTGATAATTTTTGTGGCCTTCCTCTTGACACCTTTCCTTGAGGTCCATGTCTTGTGCTGACAGCACCACAGCTGGACACAGTAATGACCACACTTCTTTTTTTTTGGTGCAGCCCAGGATGTGGTTGGTCTTCTGGATTACAAGTGCATATTGTTGGCTCATGTCCAGCTTTTTGTCCACCAATACCCCACAGCCTTTTCTGCCTGTATCGATAACAAGGCTTGTTCTGACCCAGGTGCACAATCTCACACTTGGGCCCAAGTGAACCTCATGAGGTTCAACAGGCCACCTCTCCAGCTTATCCAGGTCCTGTCCCTCTGGCATATCAACTGCATCACTCAGCTTCATGTCATCTGCAAACTGACTAAGGGTGCACATGACCCCACTGTCTATGTCACTGATGAAGATATTAGACAGCCCTGGTATGGACCCCTGAGGGACACCACTTGTCACCGATCTCCCTCTGATCTTCAAGGTATTGCCCACTACCCTCTGGCTGTGAACCATTTAGCTAAATCCTTATCTACTGGACAGTCCACCCATCCAATCTCTCTCCAACTTGGAAGGATGTTGTGCGGGACCATGTCAGAGGCCTTGCAGAAGTCAGAAGATAGATGGCATCCATTGCCCTTCCCTTCTCAAACTGAGGTAGTCACTCTAGTCTGGCAAGCTGCCTTTTGTAAAGCCCTGCCAACTGTTTCAAATCACCTGTCTGCCATATGCCTTGTAAGAGCATCCCAGGCACAGGTCAGTAGTTTCTCACACCTTCCTTTCTACCCTTTTAAAAAACGGATGTAGTAGTTCCCTTTCAGATACCCTTAATACTATAATGAGAACAGCTACCCAGTCTGTGTGGGTGAAGGTGCTGGTGAAGTCATAAGGTTAGTTTCTCAGCTCTGCTTTTCACTGTGAGATTAAGTAGTCCTATGACCCAGCTACACTCAGCCAGTAGGAAAGTTAACAAGCTGCAGTAGTACTGGAAGTCTCTTGTTTACTTGACAGCCACCTGAAATAGTACTTAGTGTTCATAAATAATTGATTTGATGGATAATACATCTCTTCTGGCAGAAAATGCCTCTCTGGAGATTGGTGGGCTAACCACAGACAACAGATTGGAGCCACAAAACTTCCTTTGGCAGATTTGTCAATTGTTTTGTTAATGAGCATTCTTTTGCTATTACGAAGGTGTGTAGTGGACACTGGGAGCAATGCCATATGGTCACAGAGAAAATTTTGCTTCTGATACTTAGAAATTACTTAGGTTTTATATTGAGCTAACATTTTTTTTTTTTGTTGCCTGATTCTGTTTATGCCAAATTCTGAGTTGTTTGTCTTGAACCTTTCACTGTCATAGACTCATCAATACTCCACACAAGGGGAAAGAAATATGTGGCTTTGTGAGGGACAGAAATGAACCTATGAAAGGCTGATAGGGTGACAAGTTTCCTGCAGCTATTTTAGAACCTGGAAACTTCCCAATACTACTTTCTCTGTATCTGATACCAAAGTAAGCAAAAGACTGCTACCTTTGGTAGATGCATTAGGTGGTGGTGGTGTCTGATTTGTTTTTTGTCCCTGGTACTTGACCACTAAAATGCAATGGATCACATGTCCCAAGCCTGGGATAAGAGTTATGTTGGCTTTTGCTTAGCAGTTTACCTGAGCTTCTCACCTTTTTAACTTCTTCAGCATTTTGGTTTGCAGTAACAATTTTTTCTTCTATGTTGTACACATTCTCTGAATTTGTAGCAGCCTTTTGCTCAAGGTCTTCAACACTCCTCTGTAGCTCAAACAGACGTAAGGTAGCATTGTTCAGTGTTTCTTCAGATGCTGCATTTTCAGATTCAATCTAACAGAAAGAGGAATGAGAGTTACACTTCCAGAAGATGCTGAAAATAATAATAAACTTTCTGGATAAGCCCTGATCAACTCGTTAGTTTATATCCATAGATAGGATATAAACCCCAGCGTTTTAGTTTTGCTACAAACGACCAACTGCAGTCAGGGTGGAAGAGCCTCCTGCTTGAAAAATGGGGTACATATGGGGCTACAAAAGCATTAAGGAACATGGTCTAGAAGTACTTGATTGTATTGCACATGCAAGAGTGGCCTGGTCCCCAGGCAAAACTTCAGACATTTGACTCCATGTAACAACAGGCCTGTGACACTGCCTATCTTCTGAACTGGCCAGGCTTCGTGAATATGGATAGCACTGTAAGTCTTGTGAAGGCTCTAAGATGAAGTCTTAAAATACATGATCTGACAAAAGTCTAGCATTCATTTATTGTAACTTTGTGATGCAGTGGTTGGGTGTCACTGATGGCATGGCTAGACCAATAAATCCACTACAGTATAAATACACCGTGGTTGACAGGTATGACTTTCCAAGGATCCTGGCACAGCTGCTGTCTCAGGAAGCTATGGTCTTGCCCATTTAATTTCAATCATGCAGGATAGAGCACGAGAAAAGCCTTTTGGGTATTTTAAAGAGCAAATGACCCCCTAGCATCTGTCATACTAACTCAGAAGTTGATACAAAGGTAGGAATGGTTTAGGTTCATTCCAAGTAGTCTTTGATTTGCAGCACTTTCTTTTTTTCGCAGAGCTTTCCCTAGACAGGTTTCCATCAGTTTCTAAGTATCAGACTTGGTGCTGTTTCTGTGTCTTAAGAACTTACCGAGGTCAGCAAGTCTTGAGTTCCTTTTATGTCTTCATCAGCTTGTTTGATGGCTTTTTCAGCTGCATTTTGAGCTTTTTCAGCTTCTTCCAGTGCCGCTTTCACCATGTCTGCAGTGACTTTAACATCTGTTGCACCTTTGCTGTGGAATAAAACTGCTAATGCTAAAAATGCTTTTACTTGGAAAATAGAAAGGCAGCTAGACACATACTGCAAAGGACTGTTTTTGCCCCTTAGTGAAAAATCTACATCAAGGAAAGTTAAACTCCACATTTTCTGATACAGTAAAGTGAAAGTCTTGTTCAAGCTCTTGGTGACAGAAAACAACTAATACAGAACAGTGTTGCGTACCTTGCTTTTTTGGCTTCCTCCAGCAGCATTTCTGCTCTGGCAATGTCTCCAGCACTCTGCTGCAAAATAACCTCAACATCAGAAAGGCTTTCTACACGGTCACGAATATCATCTGTCAGGGCTTGCAGCTGCTGGGGAGTGGTTGGCATTTCCATGTTCAGCACTTCATTGGACACTGCCTCAATGCTATCGAGGTCAGCACTGTCTTCTAATAGATGGATACAAATGACAAAGATGTGAGTAAAAGCTTCTCTTTGTCAAGTCCCAACACTCAAGTTCTTGCCTAGCTGTTTCATTAGGAAGGAAAAATAATGGGAAAAGTTCTTCCCCTAGACTTACGAAAAATCAAGGTGTTAAAACTGCTTCCATGGGGTGAAAATTCCCTCTTGGAAGAGGCTCAGCAGGCCTGTAAGGCCCTGCTGGCTTAGCTTTCTTTTGGAAACCATTTTAAGATCTTGGTGATTAGCTACACTGTGCTGGAGCCATGAGCCCACAGGAAACTAAGCCAACAGTTGCACATAAGTGTGTTTGTGCTAACAGTATACTGAGTCTCGTGTAAACAGGGAAGGAATAGATCTGCCTGCTGCTGCTTGCTAGAGAACAAGGTCTTTATCTGTCTAAGAAAGCAGGTAAAGGTTAAATAAACTCAGCTTCTTTCTTCCTCTTTAATAGTACTTGTCTTTCTAGCCAGAACTTGGGAATACACTTGGCAAACTACAGCAGAGCACTAGCCTCAGCTGAGATTAACACAACAACATGTCACTGTTTGCTCTCACTTTCCTATTGTCTTATTTTTTTTGCCTTGTCTACAGATGTCATCATACACCCTAAGTCTGTCTGAAAAGGGTTGGAGAAGACACAACTATGGCGTTACCCCTTAGAGGATGATTCAGAACTAAAGATAGTTTTCACCAACACAGAACATAAATATAATTGAAAGGTAAGGTTTTTACGCATTAGGAAGTCTCTAATCTGTTTAATAAGATTTCTCAGATCTTCGTTGCTTCTGTCCACTTGTTCTTTCGTAGCATTGGTTTTGAGCAAAACTGCTTGTGCATTTTGTTTTGCTTCATCTGCTCTCTGTTTTGCCTCAGAAACCTAAAGAGAGGAAGAATGGAAGACTTGATTGCATATTTGCTTGTTTGTTTGCTTTAAAACAAAAACTCAGCTGAAAGGTAATGAGAAATGCTTTTCCTCATAAACCTCACGAAACACTTTTAAAAGCTGGCCATGATCCATACCACCAATGCTAGTTTAAACAACTCAGGCTTGTGTTTAGAGTTACCCATGAAGTTTCACTTTAGCAAGCTCCCTTCCTCAAAATCTTGACAACCATGATGAAGTTACGCAACCAAAAAGTATTTTGAAGTAAACCAGGCACATACTTTGTCAATTAGTGTCTAAACTTGTCTTACAACTCTATCCAGTAATTGATTTGGCATATTACCATTTTGGAGAGCTGCTCAACTTCTGCTAGTGCACCGAGGATATCTCTGTCAAAATCCATGGCTTTCTGCCAGGCATTGTGAGCTACGGTCACCAGCCCATCACAGCCAGGTCCTCCGCACTTCTTCTTTCCATCATCTGTTCGACAGTTTAAACCACCACACTTGGACTCGCCACAAGAGGCTCCCACGGGCGTGCCACATGTCTGCGGAGAAACAGCAGACAAAGGAAACGGTCACAGCTTTATTTCCATTGCTGAGATGCGAGGGAGATGGAGTCAGACAGCACTCTACATAATGTTGTTTCTGCCCCTTACAGAAGCATCTCAAGTACCACAGGGAAGGAAGCTGAAATTGAATGGGAAGGAAGCTGAAATTGAATGGCAAGCAGAAGATTGTTCATGCAGCAGATCAAAACCAACACAGCTTTAACCTTTCTTGCTGTCACTCCTGCACCTTTTTGCCTTTACAAATAGGCAGCTCCATGATGCTGAAGTAGCTGAAAGTTGAGGGAAGCCTTGCCCTGCCTTTACTCTCTACTTTTCCTCTGTATCTTTCATTAGAAAACTTTTGTTTGCAGTCTTCTCCACTGTTGGGAGGAAAAACTGGCCACCTGAAAAAGCTATTTTATAATGAAGTGTTTTGTGCAGTAGTATCTTTTCCTTTGCTCTAATGCTCTAGAAATTAATTAAGAATCTGAAATGCTCCAAGCTGAACAGGGAACTTATTTCATTTACTGTGAAAAAGCTGTCCTCCACCAAATGTGAGGTCTGATTTCAGTACACTGATTTCCAGAACTCTTTCTAATTTGTGAATTGTCAAGGATGTGCTCCCAAGAGAAAATTTCAAGGTAGACTTCTTTGAAAGCAAAACAGTTTCAATCTGTAATATATGTACTGAAAATTATCCATTATTTAGTCAATTGTCTGTCCAATAAGGTTACTCAGGAGTTACATCAGCCTGAGGGAAAACTGGAAAATTCCCCATTATTTTAAGGTTCCTCTCCTTTTTCACCCCACCCCTTTTGCCAAATGATATCCACTAACCCAACATACTTGGCAGCCAAAACACCTCTCAGGGAAAACCTAAGGGCTGGGCCAAGTTATTTGCAGCTGTCTTCTGTGAAGTGTAAATGAGGCCTTACCTATCTGGCATGCAACCTAGCACTAGCTAGAAAGTAGAGTAGAGGTTTGTTTTTTTTTTTCTTTCCCCCCACATGGTGTCCTGTGATTACATCTCCAAGCAATGTGGTGTTTATGGCTTTGATAAAAATCTACCCAGGATTTTCAGTCCACAAGAACAGTTAGGCAGGAATGCAGGGGAAGGGAAACTAAACAAAAAGATGCCTCTTCCCTCCTGAGAGAAAAAAAGAGGGCTGGGGAAGTCAGGAGGGATGACCAGTAGTTATAAAGGATGGGACAATTCAGCTTGTGAAGAACTCATCCTCTAACAGGCTTTGGCCCGACATGGGGAGATAATGAGCAGTTCCCCGGCAGCCTGCCTTCATGCAGGGTTGTTCTCTGAATGCAGCTGGTGAACTTCAAAGCAAAACTGAGGGAACACCCAGCCTCTCCCGAGAAAAAAGCCACCCTTGATCGCATTTACAGATGAGCAGGCAGCTTCAACAGAGAAAATGCCCTTTTGACTCCAACTCCCTGTACTGCTTTGTCTCAAGCACAAGGATGGGAATGCAGTGATGCTGAGGAGAGCAGCCTCTTGGTGCAAGTACTGGCTGGCTGGGTGCTGCACAGGCATACAGGCGTCGTCTGGGCCCTGTGGAGCTGCAAAAAGGAAGAGGGGAGCCTAGAGAAAGCAAGCACATGAACTGAGGACAGGCTTAAGAGGATTGCTCTCAGTCCAGCAGACTCACTACACTTTTTATGCACGTGGCAGCTCTCTCCCAAAGGGAGGGGTGAGAACAGGGTGATGCACCCTGCACCGTTTGGTGGGTGCTCTGTTGGGGCTGCGAAGGGTAGCAGGGAGACCAGCATCAATGACTGGTGCCTGAAAGCAACTACATCTCAGAGCTCCCTAATAAAGCAGCCCTGTTCTAGCACACAACATACACCATCATCTGAGAAGTGTAGACGTAGCTCATTAAACTGCTTATTTCACAGTCAAGCCCAAAACTGTTCCTCCCCACCCACTGCTTCTTCACAAACCTGACTATTTTTGCTACAGGTTTTATAGCAGCGATTCTCAGCAATGTACCTTCTCAGCCACTTCGGAGAGATCCAAACTCTGCAGCTTGCCTGCAAGTTCATCCAGAAGGCGAGACTGCTCCTCTTGTTTAGCCTTGAACTGGGCCTCCTTCTCGCTGATTAAGTCTTCCACTTCCTGCCGTGTTTGTGCTGACAGCTCCACAGTACTATTGGGGTGAACAGTGGAGGCATTGATCCTCTCCTCTGCCTCCAGGGACATCTGGAAATACTTGGTGATACTATCCAAGGCTCCTGCAGAAATCAGATGGAGCTGCTCAGAAATCTGTTAAGTAACCCATATTAATCTGTATTGTGGAGGCTGGAAGACAACACATGAGGGTTAGTGACAGGAATATCAAGGTCTGTAGAACACCAGCCTATGCAGCTGTGTTTGGTGCCATGGTAAAGAGGACAGAGTTTGGCCTGTTGTAGAGAAAAAGTCTACTTCTTTCCTTGATTGACACTGTGTCAAGTTTGCTGGATTTTGAAATTAAGCCCTTTTACTGACTCCAGTGATTGAATTCTGCTTGTCCTGAGGGCAAAAGGAGATCCAGCCTTTCAAGTCTGTTCTCTAAGTATTCACTTACCCCATTAGTTCTTATTGCTTGCCCTGGGATATCTAGCTTATGGAGTCACTGCTTGGAAACTGCTCAGCTTTCCCAAGGACAAAAATGTTCGATTAAAGACTCTAATTTATGGAACTCCTAGAAAAGCCTTGAGCAGGTGTGAGGGATCTTGTGGGGATGGCCACTTTCCTCTGCAGAAAGGCTCCAGTTGTGGACTCCTCTGCTCCACATCCTATTTGCCCTGCTCTGCAAAATCCCACATTCCTTTGAGACAATCTCAGACTTCCTGAAAAGCAGGATTTTAATTTTTTTTTAATCATGTTTCAAGCTGGAATGAAATCAGTTTTCAGATTTTCAAATTATTTGTTGCCATTCCTTTTTCTCCAGACAATTTTGATTCTTGGCACATTTCAGTGGCAGAAGAACTGGGCCTTTACATTGCATTCATTTAGATTCCCAGGCAGTTTTTCAGCTAGAAACAGCAATTTAACAGACTGGAAGAGCAAGGGAGAGATCCAGGTTTATCTTAGTATCTGATTCACTTTCAGCTGTTGTGTCTCATTTAAAATGCCTTAAGTGACTTTAGAACAATTCTGTGTCTCAAGAACTTGAGCTGGCTTTGCAATGTGTAGAGGAAGGGAGAGAGAGAGAGAGAGAGAGAGTGTGCATAAACCAAAATTCCTGCTGCATCATCAACTCTGCTAGTGCACAAAAAGAAGCCACCCTCCTAGGAACTGTGTTTTATTACAAGATTAACCTGATATTTAAAACCACACACTAATTAAATCTTTGGCCACCCCACTGCTTTCTCCTCCTCCCTGTGACACTTACCCCGAACATCAGAGATCTTGATGAACTCTAGCTGTTCTGCAAGTTTTTTCACGACATGGTCTAGAGTTTTGGCATCTGTCTCCAGTGCACTCAGGTCAGTGTCTGTGCTATTGCTCTTCGCTGCTAAGGCTGACAGATTTTCTTCTATGTCAGCTATCTTAACTGTAACATCTGCTGTCAGTTTTCTGTAAAACAGAGGCATGGGACTGAACAGAGGGAGGAGGAAGGTTTGTAAGCCTCAGTGCTTCACTTTACTGAAGAGTGGTGGTTAGAACTACTCCCACAGCAGGACCTGTCCTCCCTCAGTGGAGCTGTAAGTGATTTGTAACAACCTACCTACCTAGAATACTGTTTTGTTTCCTTTATCATACAAAACTACTTTTTAATCTACAGCACGTTTATAAACTCAAAGCAGCAAATTGCTCAGAAAACAGCTGCTTTATGTAAGATTAACTGGTGGCAGATTCCAGAGGTCTGGTGTAATGCTCTTGTATCATGGCAACTGCATAGGTCAAAGTTGACTACTATGATCCATACATAATTTTCTTCCCATCCCACAGAGCTACGAATGCAGTTCTGATTACTACGAGCTCATGGGACAGATCTGAACTTCAGAAAGGGGTGGGTGAAGCCTCAGTTGTAACACAATGGATTCTTTTAACTTCTCTGTAAAGATCCCTCCTCACCAGCTGTTTCTCTAGGGCTGTGAAGGGAAACTTCCCACTCTCAGCATTCAGCACGGCCTTAGTGAGCAGGTTTTAACTAGTGGGATAACCCTAAAAGGAAAAGCAAGTGTACATTACACGTCAATGCTGCTGCAGAATAGAAGTGAGCGTAGGAAGCTATTCCCATCCATGGTGATCCCACTAAACCCAGCATTTCCTCATTCCAAAACAATCAAGCAGCGTTTAAGCTCTGTGATCAATTTACAACTCACTCAATAGTCCAACAGCCTGCCTTTTTTTTCCAGGAGTCCTCCAAAGCCCAGGCCTACTATACAACCAGAGAGGAGCAATAAAAGATACACATATATATATTAGGGAAAAACAGTTCCTCAGCTGCTCTCATCTCCCTCAGTACACACTCCCCAGATGCAGCCACAGCCCTCAGCTCTCCAGACAAAAGGAGGGAGCTGCAAGGCACAAGCATGTCCCTAATTGAGACATTTGTTCTTTAATCCTCATCCCTTTGCTCTGTGCAGTCCCCTTTACAATGCATAAGTAAATCTGAGCAGTTGCAGACAGGGCTAGAAAGCATCTGTAATCCTACTTCATGTTAAACTGCCCCATCTCCAAAAGCACAAGCTAACAGCTTTTGTATGCTTAATGCTGAAAACAAAATAAGAGGCTCCTACCCTAGGAAAAATGAAAACAATCCTTGTTATAAAGCTGATGCTTCCCCTCACACGTGCTCAGAATGCAGAATGGAGCCCAAGTTTTCAACCCGTAAGTTACACAGGAAAATCCAGGAATTTAATCTCTCCCCTCTTCATTCTCTCACCTAATAGCAGTCTTTGTCCTTTGCCCCAGGAGGCAAGAGCTGATCTCTGGTAATTAGCTGCCTGGTGAGCAGCGCCAGCAGGACAGTCCCTGCCTGGGGCATAGCTGCACTGCTCCTACCTTCCCTAGCAAGGTTTCTGCTCTTGGGACAGATGCTCACTGCTAGTGCAGAGCATAGCAAGGTGCTCCACCCACGCTAGGAGCCACAGCGTACCTCACCCAACTGGAGGAGCAGAGCCGGTGTGTCCTCAGCCCAGCAAGGGGACATCAGCCACTCAGGTAAATCCCAGCTCACTGGCACTCCCACTCCTCCCCAGACTAGACTTAGCCATGTAACTGCAACCGTACTCACTCTGCTTCCTCAAAGAGATTACCAATGTTCTTCAGAGGCTCAGCAGCTGGATTTTGAGTGATGATGGTTTTAATTTCACTGAGCTTCTCCTCTAGAGTGTTGAGTGTCTTCTGGTATGGACCAGTGACTCCAGTTATTTTGAGGGCATTAGCCCTATCCAGGAACTGCTGAGTTCTATTAGCCAGCTCACTGATGATCACATCCCAGAGAGCAAAGCATTGGTGGCACGGCACACAGTCAGGGAAGATGCCTGAGTAGCCCCTTGAGCACTTGTCACAACGTGGTCCTTCAACTCCTTCATTGCAGATGCACTGCCCAGTGGCACGGTCACACTGTGGGGTCTGGATGCCACGAGGGTTGCAATCGCATGCTGGAAGGAGAGAAAAAGCATGTGTGAAGGCTATGCTGAAGGAAATGGCAGTGACAAAAAAAGGATAAACTGGTTCTAATGAAGTGGTGAAATAAGTATAGAGGTGGTCTGCATCTGGATTATAAAAAGCTGAGTATGGATGCATCTGCGTGGGTATGGGGGAATCAAGGATGAGTGTGAAATAGTAGAGAAATGGGGAAATAACTCCGGGGAACACCAGGATTTATACATCTCAAAGACAGACACTAAAATGGAGCAAGGATGGACACTTTTTCTTGCAATGTCTGGATGTCAATTGGAAAGCAACTGAAGACAAAGATTACAGTTTCACTCCTAAAATGAAAAGTAAAGCAAGGCACTGCAGACAGGAAAAGAAATGACAGACAGGCACAGAGTTGAGAGTTCATGAGAAAAACATCAATGAAATGGGAAAAGTGACAAGGAACGATGATTTAGTGTCTCTTCCAGCACAGGAGTACGGCTTAAGTAAGGAATCCAGCAGATCAAAACCCAACCACCTTCCCTTGCACCACCCACAAACAGCACAATAAAAGGAGGCAGTTGATTACACAACAAGGCGATGTGGCCTCAAAGAAGAGCATGACACATTTATGGAGTAACAGCTCTTGAGAGATATTCTATGCAGAGATAAAGGGCCTGTCTCAGGATACCCCTGTCACAGGGTATGTGGTCCTGCCATGGACAGTGGGAAAACACTCAGAATATGCACTGATGAAACTGGAAATGGTGTCCTGGAACTAAATATTTTGGGTATACAGAAAATGGGGAAAAATCAGGCAGTGAAAAGTAGAATAGAACAAAGAATGTGGATGTGATCAGCCCTGTCTGATGGCAACACTGGTGCTCATGACCAAAAGCCTAAACAGTTTGTCATCCTCAAGGGGTAATGAGGATGATTACAATTATTTTATTTTTTTTTAAGATTAAAAAAAAATATCTCACACTTTGATCAACAGCTCAGGAGTAGATATTCATACCTTCCCAAGATGGAGTTTAATTAGTTGGGGGTTTTTTTTGTTGCTTTGTTTTTTTTTTTTTTAACTGTGAGCATTTATGTATCTACATGCTAGTCAGGTAAGAGCCAGAGGCTCCAGGTCTTTGCCAGATTGGATCGATAAGGTTTGGGCAACATCTTTTTTAAAAATGCTTTTAGAATAAAGATGCACTTCTTTGGCACTAAGCTGCCACGAAGGGAAGTTAATTAACTTACTGATGCAAAGTCACTTCTAGAAGCCGGACACGCTTTTTTACACAATAACACTAGAAGAAGCAGTTCCATGCATCAGGGCTGCCACTTCACCTCTTCCCCTCCTTAATTATGTAGACAACAGCAGCAGAGGAAATGACCAACCTGCAAAACTTTTAATAGTGGGAAGGCAGCAAAGAAAATATGCAGGCTATCTACCTACCATTGCTGGAGAGTACAAGTTCCTTGAAGAGGAAAAGGACTGTGACACCTGATAGAAGCTCTCACTTACACATCCATTTACCAGGCATCCTTGAATGAGGTTAATGGCTCAAAAAGGTCCATAAATCAATTCACACACCCCAAGCACATGCCCCCTTGACAAAAGGGCAAAACACAAAGCCGTTTTCAAGATCATACATTGTTTGCCTCAATGCCAAAACACAGTGGTGGTCTATAGTTCAGAAACTACACAAAGAGCTTCAGCAGAACAAATCACTCCGCTACAAAAGGACATCTTGTATAATGTGAATATGATAGGCAAGAGACAAAAATAACTTCTGCTGCCCGCACAATTGAGCAAAACGGTCCTTTGTTCTTTGAATTATACCCTGACACAAGAGATTGTTTTTACTTTACATTGAAAGCTCTTAAGTAGCCAACTCACCATGGAATATGTTCCCTGCAGGCAAACCATTGAGTTCCTGTTTGAAGGAGGTCAGTTAACCCTTCTGTCAACTAATAAGGCTCTCGGTATAATGATGAATTGTCCACATTCCTCCGCACAGAGAGAGGCTAAACGGCATGTGGTTTTTCTCAACAATCCTGAGATCTGATCAAGTTACATGAATACTTGCTGCTGGCAAATAAGACCACTATATTTACTTGCAGATTAAAAAAGCTTACGGTGAAAAAAAAAGAAAAAAGGCAAAAAAAAACCCATGTCGGTAATCCTACTCCTGAATACCTGCATGTTCAGGAAAGGCAGACATGGCTTTGGTAGCATTTACATGCTAATGTGGATTCCAAAATCTCTGGGGCCAGAAAATGCTGGGGAAGGGGAGAGGAGAATTTAAGCACTAACTCATTTGCAAAGTGAAAACCCCAACTCCAGAGCTGCCTGTTGGGAGGCGATAAAGACAGCAAAGAAATAATTTAAAGTGCAGTACTACAGTTGGAAGAATTATCACATTTCTAGAATTCTACAAAACTCCCAAACTGAGATTTGTGGGACCTATGAGAAAATTGTACGAGGTGGTTAGAAACATTGCCGTGGGTTATTTTGCCATTTTATTTGATTCTCTATCAAGCCCAGAAGCAGGAAATGCTGGCTCTGCATTACCTCAGTAGTGTGAATTCAACACACATAAAATGGCTCTCAAAAGTGCTGGTTTAACACTTGCTCTTTCTTTTCTTCATGATCTCTCCGAGCTGCTAACTGCACACTAGACCACACCAGCTTTCAAATCAAGAGGTAAAAATGAAGGTAATTTTCTCTCTCTTTTTTGCAGTAACATCACAGTTTAAAAGACAACAAGAGAAAGCCTCCCTCAGCACTGGAGTAAGAAGATTCCAGTCAATTTTAATTTCTTTTCCCATTTTGAAAATTTTAAGGGGTGTTTCTACATGCTAGTGTTATGGTCTCTCTAGCTGCAGCCCTCACACCATTCCTTGCTTTCCCAGTGACTGAAACATTTTTAGAATTCTCTGCTTCTCTTACAGCTCACATCTTGGGGTCAAACCTTTCATCTCACAAGATACGTGCACGCCAGTGTTTGGTTACATGTGATCTTTTAAAATGGTCTAGATGACCTTACCCAAATGATCTCACCAGACATGACTGAAACCACCACTGTCCCTCTCTAAAGAGGCCCATTTCAGAAGATGGATACCACACTAATGAAATTTTTAACCAGCCAGAAATTCACAGAAACTGGCCTCCAAGATCATATGGAACAGGATGTATCCTGTGCCCTGGCCACCACCAACAGGCTATTTTACACCCCAGCAAAGAGGTAATCAAAGGTAATCCTAGAGAGCATCTTCTCTTTACACCATGGTGGGGATGAAACGCTCCACTGACTTCATCTGGGCCCGGTCCTCAAGAGAAAGCAAGCAAACCCAGGCCAACATCCTAAAAAGCCTTATGGTAGTGAGGCACGCCTTGAACACTGTGTGCCACCAAGCAAGTAACTCAGTGCACAGGCTTTACCTCTTTGCCTTCTACAACACCTGCCTATCAAGAACCCACGGTCTTCAGCCTCTGAGATTTCAGGGCAAAAATTTGTCCAAAAGGGGCAAAACCTCCAACTTTGTCCAAAAAGGGACAAAAGCACAGTGGCAGTGGCATAATCCATGCGAAAGGAAAGGAAGACCTCCTAGCTGGAAAATACAACACAGGAGTGGCAAACAGTTCATTAAAGTATACCTGGGTTAGACAGCCATCATTCATGACGGTGGGTGTACATCCACACAAAAAGATGTACGTGACATTTGTTGATCACCACCAACAAACTGGGATGTGGGATCAGAAGACACCTTGATTCCTGTCACCACCTCCTAGAAACAGAATGAACACCATACCAGTACAATCCAGCACATGCCCAGCACTGGCTTTGGCCAGAGTACCCCGGCATCACTTCTGTCAACAGTGGAGCTCTTGTTCCTCTAATGCCTCCTTTGCTAAGGTCCACTTATTCCTATGACCACCACGTGAGTCAGGTCCTATGTAGTTCAGTGCTAATGATGACAGTTTTGCTTCTGATGTACTCAAAATAGGTTAACTCAAACACCATCCTCAAAGTATTGCTTGGCTCTGAAGATTGGAGCTCATAATCCTGATGTAAGACCTGAATATCTATACCACATCTAATTTTAGCATGTTCCTGGACAATCTAAATTTTCTTAAAGAAAACAAGAAACACATAGGCACACCTAGGGATGCAGAAGCATTTCAGGTATTACTCAATAACTGGCGATGGCTTTACAGTCCACTTACAGTAATATATGTGGAACTGAAAAGATAAAGAGTCCTATAAGCTTCTTTTAAATGCCTTGCCTGTGCTTACGTGACTAGAAGTTGGAAAGAGTGGTTCATTTTGCACTGCAAACTCGCACTAAAGTTGAATTTACTGCAAGAGATGTCTTAACAAATTTGGGTTGAAAACGGCCTTCAAGACAAAAGGCTGATCGCCCTCCCTTCATAGAGACATGGCTTCATACAAAGCCGAGGTGAAGGGCTGCAAGTTAACATGGTTGAGGCTGTATGCTGAAGATCAGTGTTAGTGAAGATCAGATTTGACCCTAGGCAAGCAGAGCAGGCCACAGTGATACAGCCCACGAAAAAGAAAAGTGAAGAAAAAGAAGTCTTTTAAAATCATTGGCCAAAGGCTTGAGAGTTTCACAGAAGCATTTACTGAACTAAACAATAGGTTTCTCTCCTGAAATGTATTTTTTGGACCTAAGTGTATTGTTTTCTGTTATTGTAATTCACACATTCTTTTGTGGCATACTCTGACTTAAGTGAAATCACACCTTTAACAGGGTAATTTTCTACCCAAATTCTTCTGCCAGGATCTGCTCATTAGCAGCTTGGGAGTAAAAAAGATTGCAACTGTATCTGCTCACAAATGCATGTGCACATTTGCACATGCACACAGAGTATCCATGGATAATTTGCATACCACCCTGACTGATGCATTTCTTTTTCAGTAATTTATTACCCCGATCTTAAAGTAACACAAGTTTGTTTAACGTTGTTCTGAAGAAACCTACAGGGAGAAATCCCAAAGAAGTAAATTACCAGCTTGAGTGATTTGCTTTAAGCTCATAAGGATCCATGAACTGCTTACTCTGACAGCTCTCCTACCTTTCCCTCTAATTTTAAATATTTAGAACTCACTTCCATTTAAACTACTGTAATTTACCATGAAGTAGATCTGCATATCACTTAATTTAAACCAAGGTGTGTCAGAGCAGTTGATAGTGCAACTGAGATGATATCACAGATACTGAAAGGGCTCTTTGAAAAGCAGTCTCAATGTTCAATGCCTTATGGCAGGATGGTAGAAACAAGTATCAACCTACACAGAACAGAAATATTTTCTTCACTGCTTGAGATCAGGGACAGAAAGCACCAAATGTTTAACTCCTCCACAGCAAAAACAACAAAGGGTTTGTTCGAAAATTATTTCTTGGCATCATTTCGCAGTGGTAGTGAGATACGATGATGAGAAAACCACTCAGCAATTCGTAAGGTTTTGCAGAGCTAGCAAATTTCTTCTGAATAATCAGCCATTGATTTTAAATACTCTGTAAGCATACTGCTAACTCCCCACTGTACAACTTTCAGTACAGATGTTATGATCCCAGCCTAGAATAAGCCAAGTTGTGCCGCATTTTAACATGATGGCAGACACTGCCAAGAGGGCAGCCTTCTGGAAACAGTACGCACTGAAATACTTTAAGACCGCGAGTCAATTGAAACGATGAAACGTAGAATTTGTCTGACTGCCTTTAGATGCTTATCAAAGAAGGTAAAGAAACATCTGCTATCTTTCTCTCTGCACAATGAACACCTCCTGTAAAGGCAGCCTATGTGACCATTTAAGATCCAGGTGTTAAATTAAGATTACAAAGCCTATCCACAAGCGTTAATGGAGTAATTTCCAGATGTTTCAGCACCAACTGCATAACAAAGACTAAAACTGAGATCGACAATTTTCTACCCGTGTCTGAACATAGTATTTGATTAAAATGTTAGTTCTTTTTATCTTAGTTCAATTAATTTTTTTACAATAGGCCTTGATACTCAAGTCCAGCACAGAAAAAGCTATGATTCAACTAAAAGGGAGGCAACAATGCAACCTAATGTTCAATGTCATACAGTGCCTTTTACTAATTACACTCTGTTATGCTTGTTCAATTAAAGCAGTAATGATTGTAAAACTGTCACCTCTTTTATATTGTATGAATCCCAGAAACACTGAACATCTACTGCGCACAAGCACTATATGAGCTGCCTGTGCAGCCCCATCATATCTCAGAGGCTTCCCAGGAGCCTGAAGTCCTCTGCCAGAAATGTACTTTGCTGGCTGAAGTTAGCGCAGAGCTCAGCACGTAGAGTCCTGCACTTTGGTTGCCAGGGTTTGGAAAAGCTCCAGCAGAATGCCTGAGAGACTTCAGTTTGATGGTACTTATAATCCTATTATTTACTACCTTAGCAAGGACTTTTATGCATGTTCACATGCAGGCTCGTGCAGAGCTGCACATAGCTCCTAACTGAAGCAACAGCCATAAAGAGTCCTGCACAAGGACTGGCACTGTCCTCAGCAGAAGATGCTCACTGCACAGCTCCTGCTCCCTGTGATTCTCACAGAGACCTGCATGAAGCTGAGAGAGATGCACTGGGCTTTTCCTGTACTCTACACTTCTCCTGTGCTTGTTTCAGGCAGTGATAAATCAAATGAGTAAATGTTGTGTTTTCTTAAAGCATGGGGTATATGCAGCCTCCAAAAACCTGGTCCTACAGATTCTCTGTGCTGTGCAATCCCCATGGACATCTGTGGCTAGTAGGAGCATATGTATCTACTACCAAAGGGTCAAGATGTTGCCCAAATATGGGCACCTATATTAGCTTGCCCTGGCAGTGTGGTTCCAGTGTTACCACTGGAGGCATGCAGAGAGACACTCCACCACAGGAAATATAAATTTCAAATCAAAGTACCTAGTCCAGGTGCACAAACCTGCCTCTTCTAGCTTCCGTTTCACCATCTCTGATCTTGCCAAGATTTCTACAAAGTCACAAGTAGCAGCCTGCAATGGTCACTGACACTGATGGGAACAGTGCAATGCATGCTCTGGTGTCTGTTTTCCAGAGGGCATGCTGGGAGCCTGAGGCTGCATCCACAGCTCACTACTGCTTGCGCCTGGGAATCTGTGAGGAAACTACAGTCCCCAGCCTGTCCTAGATGTGTCATTCTGTGTATCTTCACATAGGTGTGTCCAGAGGTTATTGGCAGACACTTTTGCTCACATGTTATAGGGTATTATAGCAAAGTGGGCAGTATAGTCCCTGTTTCTCAGCAAGAGGTTATGTATCTTGGTGTCAACAGCAGAAAGATCTCTTGTGAAGAAACCACACGTTAGCATCCCTTGAATGATGCACCCTGTGATTTCAAACCTTGAACAGAAGCCACTTGCCCTGGCCAGTGGAGAATTCCACCCTGGAATCACTGGAACTGACATCCATACCTCCATATCAGCTCAGTGCTCACAGCCAAGACTGTCTGTCCATACTCACAAGGTTTAGAGCTCTCACAGTTCTCCGTTCAGATCACTTTGCATTTTTGTCCTGAACACAGCACAAAATCTGGCCATAACGGATGCTTGGACCAGCACAACTGTGCCGCCAAAAATGCAACGCCATCACCGGTAGTCCTTTGTCCCCCTGCAGCTGGAGCCAACATCTTGTGACAGATCCCTGTCTCAGTTCCAGCTTCACCTTGGCCATTGGCCATATCTAAGCTAATTTCCAGGAGCATTGCTATGCAACTCCTTAAACAGCAGTTTTCCATTTTGCCTGCAAATCACTTACCACTGAGAGCTGCTACTTGTCCATGCAGCAACTGCACATCTGCCAGCCTGAGCATCACCTCTCTGCTGACCAAGACTAAATGAGTGCTCAGACATTGTTTCTCTCCCCACTGAAGAAGGGTGGGAGGCACTGACCCCACCACACTGGGGAGAGTTGACTGCACCACACACAGTGCTGGATGTGCTCCATGAGAGAGCGCATGCTTGGAGCCTGTCTGGGGCATTGCACTGCAGGGTGCCATGGCTCAGCCCTGGGCACTGGCTCTCCTCATCTGCCACAGAGACCTCTTTCTGCATGAAATCCTGAAGGAAAATCTGCATTTATTATCATAGAATGGTTTAGGTTGGAAAGGACCTCAAAGCTCATCCAGTTCCAACTCTCTGCCTTAGGCGGGGACACCTCCCACTAGAACAGGTCACTCAAGACCTCATCCAGCCTGGCCTTAAACACCTCCGTGGGGGAGCATCCACCCAAGTAAGTCTCCTCGTGTGTCTCTATTTGGGAGTAGAAGGGGTGGCAGGTTGGAAGGAAATCATTGAGCCTTGCATGGTGAAAACAGGCTCTGAGGAATATATCCTCTCTTCAGAAACGTTAAAAAGCAGGTTTTAACATGCTCAAAAGGCAGCAGAAACTCTGTGAGATCAGAAATGCTGGTACACTGCAAAATCCTGCTGATAAAGTATGCAGATGGACTCCATCAATAAACCCTGATGGCGACAGCTGATACCAAGAGACAATCCCTGCCCCAGAGCCAGCAGGGTCAGCACCCCCCACCATGCCATAACACACACACACAGCCTCTCCATAAGGCTGCCTCACCCTTCCAGAAACACAGTATGTACTCAGGACTGGGACAATTCCCCAGGCCTTTCATCTGCTGCATTAAACAAGTAGCTGTGACCTGCCTATCTGGATAGATAATGGGCTCTAAGGTATCTCTATTGTAAGGGATTTGTTAAAGACCACAGCAAGCACATTCCTCCCTGCAGGAAAAAAAACCCTTGATCTACTGCAAACCCTTCTGGCAAAGACTCCTATTTGAACGGATCAGAGATACCAGTTTGTTCTAGTCTGGACAGTGTTTGAAATTTCTTTTCCAGCTAATGTTTACAATGGAAGGACAGAGAGCATCCAGCTTTCTAAACAAGCGACTTCGTGCTGCTCTGTGTTTGTGGCAATGTAGCTACGGCTAACCCCAGCTGCATGGTCTCTGCTCACTCCTTCATTTTCAACTGAAATAAGGCTTTTGATTTAGTAAGAGACTTCCCTTATTTCATCAGGCTGTCTCTAGCAAAACACAAGAAGAGACCGAGCAGCTCTCAAACCCAAACACGTGCAATATGCTTTCTTACCACACCAGCTCACCTGACAGAATTGTAACTTAACAGTTAATGAAGAGTTAGTTTCCAAGCATAGAGGTTTGTTTCTAACTCAGGGTCCAATACGAAATAAACTAAACCAAGCAAGTGCCACATCAGGCTCCTGCCAGGCCTCCTGTCCCCAAGAGCCACAGAAGAACGGCCATGCCTGCCTTCCTCCTTCATCTTCAAGGCTGGTGTGGCCACTGACAGGTCTCACTTAGAGCGGCTGCTTCCAGCAAGGGTGACCCAGCAAACTGAGGGGCAGATGAGTCATCTCCAAAAAGAGCAGGTAAAGCAGGCATTGGGACTGGACTCACCTTGGCACTCCACAGCTGGGTCACCCCAGAAGAGCTCCTGGCACTCCCGGCAGGTCCGGCCTCCAAAGCCTGGCATGCAGTGGCACTGCCCTGTGAACTGCCAAAACAAAACCACAACAGGAGCCGTGACCACCTCAGCAGCTTGGCCCCACACCAGAGCAAAGGCCAAGATGTTGAAGCATGCCCCATGTCCTCCTCACCTCGTTGCAAGCAGGCCCAAGGGAACGTGCAGGGTCACAGTCACATTGCTCACAGCCAGTGCCACTGGCAAGCCTCCACGTGTTGGGGGCACAGCGGTCGCAGGTCTGCCCTACCACGTTGGGGAGGCACCGGCACTGTCCTGTGGCTGCTTCACACTGGCAGCTCTCTGGGCCCTCACAGTCCTCCTGAACGGTGCCCAGGACATTGCAGACGCACTCTGTGAGGGAAAGAGTGCACTGCTTTGATGTCACTTGCCCTCTCATTCCCAGACTGCCTGGAGTTCCCAGAGGTGTGTGCAGATACTGGCACATGCAAATGCCCATGACCGGGTTTGGCTGACCCAATGCTGCATGACACCAGCTCTGAGCAAGAGCTCTCATGTCCCAGGCTGGCCACTTCTATGGCTTCTGTTCCAGCACATAGGAAGTGAGAGGAACCCTTCATCCAAGCAGCCCAGCCTTCCCCATCTTGTCCTTTCCTCCCTCTGTACAGAACTCAAGGCCAAGCTGGCCTGACTCCTGTCAGCTAGCTATGGTGGTGGATTTTCTTGGAGCAGCTGACGGCATGCCAAGCAGGGCAGGGTTCCTTTCACCCCCTCAGCAACCAACCCGCCCTGTTGGGCTGCCTCTGGTAAACAGGGAGAGGAAGATCTGCCTCCCCACCACCTGGTTCAGCTCCTCCAGCCAAATCTGCAAGGACGCTGGTTTAAACAATAGTTAAACCCTCAGCCCATCACCTCTGTCTCTGGAGAGAAGGTAAACAAAGACCGCTAACAAGAAGGCAAGAAACCCTCCTTCCACAAAAGCCCATCCTTTCAAGCACACGTAGGTGCTGTCCCTGCTCTTCCTGTCAAATGTAGAGGACTCACCTCCCAGGCCAGGAGCCACACTCAGTATCAAGCTTCAACTGGAGGAAATGAGGTTTCCCCTCTACCCCAAATTCTCCCCGGTAAATTAAAAAGATTTCAGGTGGCCACTGCCACCCTATGACAAGGCTGGCAGAAGGGGTTGTGGCTGTGTGTGCCCACTCACTTCTGCAGTCCTGCTGCAGGGCACTCCCATAGTAGCCCTGTTTGCAGAAGTGGCAGTTTTCTCCCTCTGTGTGGTAGAGACACTTCACACACGTTCCTGTCTTCTTGTCGCAGGCCTCCGGGTCAGTGGTGTCGATGTTGTTGTTGCACTGGCATGGCTGGCAGGCGCCGCCAACCTCATCAGGGCTCCCAAAGAAGCCAGACGCACATTCATCACATCGACTGCCTGTTTGAACAAACAGCCACGGTGGGAATTACCGACACGGCTTGCTAGCGCAGCCCCATAAACAGCAAGACTGAAGCAAGACAATAAAGGCCATTGATGGGGGGGTGTTAAGCAGATCAGCTCAAAGCTGCAGAGACAGCACTTGGCGAGACTGCAGCAGCTTGGTGCAGCATGGATGGTACCACCTGAGGCACCAAGACATGGTGCTGCAGCCCAGCTGCCAGCACACCCATCCTCTCAATTCCACTACTGTCCTGTCCACTTCTGCTGACCACCTTGTTACTGGGGATGAGATTCATGGTGGTGTTGGCATTGCCTGCACAAGCTCCTCTGCCTTGGCATATTCCAAGTGCTGCCAAACTCCATTAGTAACACAATGATGCTGGTGCTGTGGTCATATCCAACAACTCCTAAGAACATATCGCATCCCACCACGAGGTTCAACCCAACCAGTACCTATGTATCCTATGCTACAGACACACACGACTTGCAGTGTGATCGGGTCTTGGTAACAGCCACTGGCAAACTGGCGTCCACTCTCAGGGCCATCAGGGCAAGGGCAGGGGCGGCAATGGTCACCTGATCCCAGGACAGGGTCTCCGTAGTAGCCAGCCTGGCACCTGCACAAAGGGTAGAGAGAATTCAGAGGACTGCAGGCAAACAGTTCACAGCCTTGCTGTAATTATACCAGGTTTTCAACCACTGTGAGGAACCAAAAGGCAGAAACACCCACGTGGCTCTCCCATGCCACTCACACAAAGGCATGTTTGAACAAAGGCAAATTTGTCTGGTATACACTGGTGTAAGAGCAGGAGACTCAAGGCAGATGCCTCTCAGGAAACTTGCAATGGATAAAGCATCTCTGAAGCCCTGGGATCTTGCAATGTGCTCTCAGCTGCCTGGGCAGGTGCTGGTTGGAGCTGCAAGGCTATGGGCAGGGAAGAGGGGGTGCCTGCTCCCATCTTCCTCTGTGACGAGCAGCATTGCTCTGGCTCGCAGGATCCAGGGATTTCTGGTGTGGCTTCACACCTGTTTGAGCACCAGTGCCAGAGGGAAACAGCTTCTATGCCCATTCTGCTGTGGGCAAGGAGAGGGGTCAGAAAGGGGGGGCACATGTCCTACCTCTCGCAGTTGTGCCCTGTTGTGTGGTCCCGGCAGCTCAGGCACTCCCCAGTGTAGGGGCTGCAATCATCAGCATGGCCATTGCAGTGGCAGGGTTGGCAGCTGGGGAAGCCCCAGAAGTTGGGCAAGCAGTGGTCGCACTGCCGTCCATACACCCCAGGGAAGCAGTGGCACTGGCCCGTTTCTGCATCACAGAAGGCATTGTAAGAGCCTTGGATGTGGCACTCGCATGCTGCAAAGAGAAGAGGAGAGGAGTTATGCTTCCATTGCATCTCCTAAACACAGGGCACCGACAGCATTACAGCTCGAAGCCAAAGGTTTAACATACGTCGGCATCCGCTTGGCCCAAACCCAAAGGTGCCAGGGGCGCATCTGTCACACTGTCTTCCGACAACATTGGGACGACACTGGCACTGTCCTCCGCTGGGGTCACACACTGAACTCAGGGAGCCCTGAGGGTCACACTGGCATGCTGAGTGGAGAAAAGCATCAGGATGAGTGAGTACTATGGTACAGGACATGAACTACCTGCCTCATCCCAAGCACACTCCTTCCCCGTGCAGACTGCTCTGTCTGCAAGTGCCATCCAGCCTCCAGGCAGCTCGCCTAACAGGTAGATGGTTACGTACATAAAGCAGTCTCGTGTAATAGTGCAGAAATGCTGAATATGATGTTCCTGCAGACATCAGTCATGGGGGTTTTCACAACACTCCTGCTGTTTTCCAGACACCGGTATCGTTGGAAAGTTTCCCAAGCACTGTTCGTGACCACATCTTCACCTGAGCCTCCCACTGTGAATATGTCCAGCGACTTGCAGTATGGCATGAGAACAAGCTACAAAACAATTTCACAGTGATAAAATGTCACTGCTTATAAATAGCCTCCACCACAATTGTAAAAATTCAGTGTTATTCCATTTCCTATCATCCTTCTTCAGCCAAACAGCAAACAGCTAGAAAGAATTTGGAAGGGAAAGTGGGCTCAGGACAGCTGGTTCATATCCAAGCATCACTTTCTCTGTGCCCAGAAGCAAAGTATACTGACAAAGAGGAAGGCAGGAAAGAATGCTAGGAGACCTGACTGGATGAGCAAGAAACTCCTAGACAAACCGTCATACAAAAAGAAACTCTACAAGGAGTGGAAGAAAGGACAGCTAGAATAGATGGGCATCTAAGGAAGCTGTCCGAGTAGCAAGAGACCTGGCTAGAAAAGCTAAAACTCAACAAAATCTAGCTAGGGAGATCAAGTGGAATAGCAAAAGTACATTAGTGGTAAAAGGAAGACTAAGGAAGGTGTAGGCCTCCCCAGAAAGGAATGGGGGAACTGATGACAAGTGATGTGGAGAAGGCTGAGGTTCTCAACAACTTCTTTACCTCAGTCTTCACTGTCAAGGGCTCCAGCCACACTCCCAAAATAACAGAAGATAACAGAAAGGGCTGGAAGAAGGAACTGCCCATATTAAATGAAGCTCAGGTTTGTGACCACCTGAAGAACTTGAGAATGTACAAGTCCATGGGACCTGACAGGATACACCCGTGGGTACTGAGGGAACTGGCGTACAAAGTCACTAAACCACTCTCTATTATATTCCAAAAGTCCTGGCAGTCTGGTGAAGTCTCCATTGACTGGAAAAGGAGAAATATAACCTCCATTTTCAAAAAGGGAAAGAAGATAAGAACCAGGGAACTACAAGCCAGTCAGTCTCACTTCTGTGCCCAGTAAGATCATGGAGCAGATCCTCCTGGAGGCACTGCTGAGGCAGAAAAATAATGAAGAGGTGATTTGGTACAATCACCATGGCTTCACCAAGGGCAAATTGTGCCTGACAAACCTGGTGACCTTCTATGACAGGGTCACAACATCAATAGACAAGAGGAGAGCAACTGACGTCATTCACCTGGACCTAAACAAAGCCTTTGACACTGTCCCACACGACATCCTGATCTCCAAGCTGTTAAAATATGGGTTTGATGGATGGACCACTCAGTGGATAAAAAAATGGCTTGATGGCCACACCCAAAGAATGGCTATCAATGGGGCCATGTCCAAGCGGAAGCCAGTGAAAAGTGGAGTCCCTCAAGGATCAGTACTGGGACCAGCCTTGTTAAACATTTTCATCAGCGACACCAAGAGTGGCATTGAGTGCACCCTCAGCAAGTTTGCCAATGGCACCAAGCTGCGTGGTGTGGCTGACACACTGGAGGGAAGGGATACATCCAGAGGGACCTTGACAGGCTGGAGAGGTGGGCCCATGCCAACCTCATGAGGTTCAACAAGACCAGGTGTAGAGTCCTGCATCTGGGCTGGGACAACCCCAGGCACCGACACAGGCTGGGCAGCGACTGGCTTGAGAGCAGCCCTCAAGAAAATGATTTGCAGGGTGCTGGTGGATGAGAAGCTCAACATGAGCTGCCAGTATGCACTTGAAGCCCAGAAAGCCAATTGCATCCTGGGTGGCATCAGAGAAGTGTGGCCAGCAGGTTGAGAGAGATGATTCTCCCCCTCTACATCGCTCTCATGAGATCCAACCTGGAGTACTATGTCCAGTTCTGGAGCTCCTATTGGAAGAAAGATATGGACATGCTGGAACGTGTCCAGAGAAGGGCAACGAGGATGATCAGAGGACTGGAGCTCCTCTCCTATGAGAACAGGCTGAGAGAGTTGGGTTGTTCAGTCTGGAGAAGAGAAGGCTCTGAGGAAACCCTATTGTGGCCTTCCAGTATGTGAAGGGGGCCTACAGAAAAGCTGGGGAGGGACTTTTTAGGGTGTCAGGTAGTGAGAGGACTAGGGGGAATGGATATAAGCTGAAGGAGGGCAGATTTAGGTTAGATGTTAGGAAGTAAGTTCTTCACCATACAGGTGGTGAGACACTGGAAGAGGTTGCCCAGGGAGGTGGTGGAAGGCCCATCCCTGGATGTTTTTAAGGTCAGGCTGGATGCAGCTCTGCGCAACCTGATCTAATGGAAAGTGTCCCTGCCCACGGCAAGTGAGGTCGCTTCCAACCCTGACAATTCTGTGATTCTGTGAAATGAAGGTATTTCTCCAGGTTTTGGTGCAACTGTTCCAATACCTACCAAATTCTGGCCAACCTACCAAATTCTATCCTTTCAAAAGAAAAAGGCTGACACCGACATTCATAACATACACAACACACATTAGCCTCCCCAAAGAAGTTACAGGTCTCAGGAACTAGCTGCAGACCTGCAGAATACAGCAAAAACTTCTTAATAGAAAATCAACCCATGCTGAGACTGAAGCAACCCATGCTGCTTTACACTGTTCAGATATGCAGACACAGTGCCAGAACAGACACACGGTTTCAGGCTTTGAAACACTCTTTTTACCACAGAGCATCCCTGAAATAAATTCTGCTCACAGAGTCAATGAGTGTGTATGGGCTCTCCATTTCTGTATCCACCAAAGAGTACTGGGGCAGTTCCAGGCGGATGGTGTAATTCAGTCCCTTCTCAAAGCAGACAGGCCGAGGGAGAACAACGTACCTGGATTAGAAACAGGAAACAATTCTTACTTCAAACGTCCAGCACCATAAAGCATTTCAGGTAGGCTATAAAGCAACTGAGATAACACAAAGCAGGCAGAACAAAAGCTTCAATGTGAAAGAGGCAGTTTGGAGGCTTGTGCAAGTCAAAACCACAAAAGCTTATTGGCAAGGTAAAGAGTCATGCTGATGTTCACTCACAGGCTGTGCAAACACCTTCCTTACAAAACAAATAAGAAAACAAGAATAAACTTTAAAGTTTTGGGTCTCCCGATACAACTCTTAACATGATTTTATAACTCACTGGAAATTAAATTTTCAGAGCCCAGCAAGCTGAAAATGTGAAATGACCCTGTTTCCATTTTTTAAATACTTTTACTCACAGATTCACAGAATCAACCAGGCTGGAAAAGACCTCTAGGATCATCAAGTCCAACCTATCACCTAACCCTTCTAATTAACTGAACCATGGCACTCCAGTTATACTGACCTGGAGCCAGGTGACAGCGAGACAACCTGATTGTCATCATCGGGAACTGTATTGCCACACCGGCTACCCGTGGGAATCTTGCCTGGACGTGAGACACTGATCACAGCTTTTTCCCACTGATCTGGCAACTGGGGAAAAAAAAGGATTACGAGCATCAAGCAGTGTCCGGAAGCTCTTGGTAGCAGCCAGAGCGCAGGCCAGGAAAAGTGTGTACATAGACAGGGTGGTCACTGTGCTTTGGGTAGGGCAGGGCTCCAGCTCCAGTATCAATGGGGCATCTACTGGCTGCAGGTTTGCACTGAGACAAGGAAAGTACTTCTGGGCATCTTTCAGTATACTAGCTTCTCTCCCTCCCAAAGACATGATTAAGCACAGGTGGTCAGCAGCCCACCTCTGGGGTACTGCACCTGAGTATTTCACTGCAGTCAACTGCTGGCAAGCTTTAGGTACATTGCTGGGGGGGTATTTTCTCTTTCTCTTCACCCTTCCAGTCAAATCTGACTGCTTGCAAACACTCAGATGCAAGCATTTCATATCCAACATGGGCAATTTGTCTCCTAAGGCTCATAACAGTCTTTCTGCCCATTAGAAGGCTGTCTGACTGATCCCAGGTTTATAATCTGATCTTCTCCGATGGGATTTGTCACTTTTCAATTTGCTCACTAAATAGATGCTGAAATGATGCAATAATGAAAGAAACTGTACAGCAAATAGGGCTAGTAATAGACAACATTTTCTTGGATTTTCATACATCTCAGACACTGAAGTGAGTGTCCATCCTTGTATTTGAGTCCCAATGTCTCTTAGAAGTGCTGGACTTCTGTTAGTCCTATAGTGGGACAGTCAGACCTACCTGTGGCTCATAGCGGATCAGAATATCATATTCCATGGAGTAGGGGATGTTGTCAATATAGAATTCCAGGTATGCCCCCTCAGGGACCCTTACAAATCCTATGCCTGTCCATGACGGTGTGCGGTCTGGCGTGTACTGGCGCTCTATGATGTCTACTCCCTACAAAAACAGGGAACAGAAATTTTAACACTGAATCTGCGAGCCCTGTAGGAACATGTGATGAGTTCTGCTGATGGATCACTTTTGTGCTGCATCATCCTTTGCATCCCAGAGAGCACAAATTCTACTTTAGACTCCTGTGTGTGCACACTGTTGTCCTTCCACTTAACAATATATGAAAAACAAGAAATATAAAATAACTTGGTGCAACTAACTAACCCATCAGCTACAACACCTCATTCAGTGTAAGGACTTTCACATCAAACTTATAGCAGTAGGATTTGCTGAAGTGGCACAGAGCTGTTCTATTAACTTTCCAGGTTGAGTGCTAATTACTTCCTGACAACACTGGGCTACTCCAAACCACTTCTCATGGTAGCATTTGAAAAGCAGATCATGGCCATCAGGAGCAGGTTGTGACTAAATAACAGAGACCTTAATCATCAACAGATGCCCAATAGTCAAATTAATATGCAGTCACTCCTTTCAGTATGAGGCAACAGGTTTTTATCTACTACTCTTTCTATCAAGCAAAGAAGAAGAAAAAGGTAATGGAAAATGGAAACATGTAGTGCTGAAACTTCCTGTTTCAACTATATCTGCACCCATGAATAGTTCTTCCTCTGTAGAACAACATCCTGTGCATTCCTAAGGAAGCTGCTTCCATAGGAAAGCATAAAATGCAAGGAAATACCCATCTATATATATATACATATCACTTCAGGATGTCCCCTCATGTATTCTCACACTCTTTGAAGAGAGCCTAGCTATAATTTGTTACACTTTTCACTTTGCACAAAGGGTCGGAGCTCTCCAGAAAGGATAGCAGGCAGGACACAAACAACAGCATGCAGCTGTAGAGAGCACAGGAACTTGGCACTACCTGAAAATCCCTGCAGCTCTGTGTCACTTTGTGTTGTGCTAGGCCTCTGCATGGGAATTTACAGTATTATTATGCCACCAAATTTGTGAGAAAGCTTTCAATAGCTTCAATATTGGAACTTTTAAAAATTGTTTGTTCTGGAGCCTTCAAAAAGCAAACCAGCAGCACATCCTGTGCTTGGCAAGATGGATTTTCACATTGGGCTCCTCCATACTCAAGCCTTGGTGAGGTCTCATGTACCACTTCTCCAGTTGGGCAGACTCAAATGCATGAAAAAGTTTGTCTCACATCAGATACCCTCTGCTGTGGTCTAACTTTTGATGTGCATTCTCTTCCTTTTCTGCAGTTATCTAAGAGCAAAAATATTCTTCCTTGGCTGAAACTGCAAAGTGGCTGCATTTCGCTTGAAATAAGTAAATTAGGACCAAGCACCCCAATTGCAGGCAGAGAGTGGTCTGCTGCATTACAGAAACAGTTATCTCACTGACTCCTTGCTGGAGGCAAAAATAATTGATGTAATCACCTAACTGCTATTAATGAATTAAAAGCAAGGCTGTGCAGTGGTGATCAGAAAGACTCAGAGATCCTAGTGTACCCTGCCAGGAGGCAAAACAAGCCAGAAGCAACCTTACTTACAAAAACAGTTTTTTGCACACGCAACTATGGTTCTAGCCACTGGTAAAAGAAATGCTATAACCGTGCAGAGACTAAAAATTGCAACATGTGCTTAAATGCACGCTTTGTTTCCTCCTGTTTTCAGTGGCACCAAAGAGAAGAGCCAGTGTCAGTATCCCACTGCTCTTGAGCTAAGATGAGAAGCGGGTGCGATGGACATGTACACAATGGGGTACAGAGAGAGACACACAAGAAACTAACTGTACAAATATGAAAGTGTCTTGCCCCTAAATGTCTACATTATTTATCGATACTAAGACTGAAGAGCTACAAGAACATTGTAGTTTCCTGTTTTCCATGTTTTAACTGCAAAAACACTTAAGGTATAAAACAGATGCTTCCAACACCCAAGTGGTGAAACAAGTTTCCCACAACTGTCCAGACACACCAGCCCACAAAAACTGCTACTCACGGGACCCAAGCTGGCTTCCTCTGCCTCATAGATGTAATGGTCAAGCGAAATGAAGTAATAGCCAGGCTCCACCTGGCTGCACTGACGTCCAAACATGTGGGGCCGGCACATGCATTGGCCAGATTCACTTGAGCAGCTAAAATGGAAGAGGAATGAATTTACAACATACTGCGGCTATGCTGAGACAGTGCTAGAGTCATCTTCCACGTTGACATTTTAAGTGACACAGGAGAAGCTCTTCCAGACACAGCTACATCTAGACAGAAGGTATTCACGGGCAAGCAGCATATCTGATACATGGGCTCCGGCAATGCAAGAATACGGATGACACTGCGTGCTTCAGGTCACTCAGCTGCTCTTGTATGCTGCAAAGCACATTCCAAGAGGTCACCCACCAGCAGCTATGTGCAGATGTAAAACCACACCTGGCTGCTCTGAAGTAGGATGGACACAACCAACACTGTGGAGGAAGAGCCATCACTAGGGAATACAGGTCTGTCCAGTGTGACATACAGTAGCTCCACTTACTTCATGATGAGCCATTTTCTTTTCTTAATATAGCTTTATCCCCCAACTGCCTTTCAGTGGTTTGTTGCCCCTTAAGAGTCCAGAATTATGAAGACGCCTTGGGCAGGTTGTATTTTCAGATGTGCCTGGTCACACTTTTTCACAGGAATCTTTTATGGTCCACGAAAACATGCCTCTTTCTTTAAAGCAGAGTAGAATTTAAGAAATATTTTCCAAACCCAAAACCCTCTGGTTTTCCTGGAAAATCTCCAGGCTTTTCAAGTCCCCATTCTAAGAGTTAAAAATTAACTGAAATAATTTTTGAAACTGCAGATTCACTTAAATGTTCACTTTGAGATGCCATAAGTGCCCTAGCTTGCCCTAGTAGGTGAGCCAGGAAATTTCCTCTTCACTGTCTGGATTAAAACACAGGGATGAATTCTGGGTGAGGTGGGGCTGCATCCTACACCCTGAATGGGAGCCAGGAGAAGGCAAATCAGCATCTGAAAGGAGCCCCAGGGCAAGCAAAGCTTCTTCTCAGTGTAGAGAGCAAAGCCAGGAGCTTGAGCCAGGCTTCGTGGTTCTCCTGCAGCTGGAGGAAAGCACAGCTGCTCCCTGCCCTTGCCAGAACCACACACATCCCCATCCCACATGGTTTTGCAATTGCTGGGCTCAGTGCATGGGAAACAGGCTGTAAAGCCTTGCTGGGCCCAGGCTGAGCTATGAAGCTATGAGCTTCCAGGCTTCCAAAGCCCTGGAAGCAGCCACACTGGGGGAGCCACTGTGAGCTGTGCGGCGTCACCAATCTGTGCTCAGAGAGCAAGCACAGAGGAGTAAATAATCACTAACAACCATGCTGCTGTCTGCCAAGGGCTAATAATTCACCCAGGAGCAGAGGGGAGAGATGGGCTACAGGACATCCCCACAGCAATCCAGCCACTGATGTGGTGTCTGCAGGCTGTGAAGACCTGTAGGAGTCACACTGACACCAGCCTCAAGCTCCACTGGTGTGGTCCTGTGGGCTCTAGCAGAAAACAGTTTGTCCATCTCCTTGGGAAACTTCTGTGGTTTTCAACAAAAACAGGGTGTTGCAAAGGGTTTGTGGAGAAGAGAGAAATAAAGCATGAAGCATATACTGATGATGAAAAGCAGTGGGCTTGGACACACACCTAATGCACAGAAAAATGCTCTGGTTGGAGGAGCAGTCTGGCTACCCAAGTCCTGGCTGACCAGGCATTTAAGCCAAGAACTTTCCATGCCCTGAGGAATGCATCTTCAAAACTCGTGCCAAGTGGGCACTTCCAGATCCACATTCCACCCCATATGGCACCACTGGGTCAATGCAGTAATACCACACAGCTACAGCACTTCCTGCAGTACTAGTAGATAGACTAACTGGCAAAGGGTCAATTCAGGAGCAAATCAAGAAATAGCTTGATGGTGCATGTCACCACCTGATTCTCGCTTTGACCTTGTGAGAGCAAAGCTTTCACATGGGCCATACCCTGGGTTATGACCAAGGCAAAGCTCAACCCATGGCTACTACTCTGGCTAACCAATAGCAGTGCTACACTAGAAGCAATTTTACATATTCACCTGCACCAGTGACACAAACAGAGGCTACTCGGCATGGGAAAGACATAGATGTCTGCCAACCTGTGCTGCAATTTGCCACTTTCTGGAGAAGAAAGACTGTCCCAAACATCCTCCTCCAGAGGCACACTGAGCCCTGGATGTTGCAGTTGCAAGCAAACTGAAACCCGTGAGGGTGAATAATTACAGGCAAGTAAGCACCCAGGCTAAGACTCACTTGTTGTTCAGTGCTCCTCCCTGGTCGCAGTCACATGGCCGACATCCATCCATGTCGTTGCTCAGACCCCAGTGCTCAGGCTGAGGGAGGAAACATCATCAGCACTGTAACTTGGTGCTGATTTAAGCCCATCTACCCCAAAGGCACATTTTGAAATACTCAGGCATAAAATATCCCAGACTGCCCCTCAATCCATGAAACACTCTCCCCTGGTTGTGAGTCTACCCTCACAACCACCAACACAACCTCCCTACCTGTTCACCTCCACCTTATCGATCACATCAAAACCCATGTCTTTCTGCCTAGCTTTAAAAGCAAGATTCAGAAGGATCCAAGCTCAGAGACCTCAGTCACTATACTATTTACTTCAGTTTGGGCTCATTATCCATGAAGGGTTTAAAAAAATCACAGACCAGTACATCTCTCCACAGCAAATAACTGCACATGGGTTGGTGAGCACTTGTGTGGGGCACTGCCCTTGCAGGTCTGCTACTCTGCAACTTGCTTGTTAAGACAGAATTGTTTAGGTTTGCCATATAGTTGTTAGGTAAGATAGCCTGCCAGTGTTTACACAAACACGTTCAGTTATCTGACTGTGTTTCTGTAACACTTCAGCATGCATAAACACTGTATAGAAATGCATGTTTATGAAATAATCCTGTTTAAAACAATGGTCTGCATAGTAAGCTATTTTTTGGTAACATGTTTCTCCTACCATCTTACCTTTCACCCCAGTGATGGCTACAATAGAACTGCCCCAGGCGCCTCTTTTTCACAGAGCAACCACTACATGTATCCCTAGTGTTTCATCCCTTACAGTCCTGGGAACTAATCTGGATGCTCTTGATTGCCTTGACCTGCCTCCCAGCTCCCAGTGGACTTTATGGCTCCTGATGCCCTGAGATGCCCACTCCAGCCTGAACACCAGACACACGCTTGTAGGCAGTCAGAGATGGTGGCCAGCACCTTCCTCCACGCTTTCCACACACCAGCCTCTCTCATCAGTGCTTCCTAATGCATTTTAGAGTATGCTACTTACCAGGCAGTGATTGCACTGTCTTCCTGTCACCAGGCGTTTACAATAGCAGTTTCCTGTCTCTGAATCACAAGGATTCCCCCCAGGGTGGGTACCCAGAGGGTTACAGGCACAAGCTAGATTGGGAAATAAAAATATGCAGGTCAAAACACAGAACATGAGTTACATTTTAGACAGTAGGCAACATAAATATTTACAATAATCAAAGAATCACAGAGCGATTTAGGTTGGAAGGGACCACAAAGATCATCTATTTCCAACCCCCTGCCACAAGTAGGGACACCTCCCACAAGACCTCCTGTTTGCCCTGAATTCCCAGGACAGAGAATACTGAATGCTCTGTTCACCACTTACCCCAGTAAAATTTGCCTGTTTTAGAGATTTGCAATTAACAAACAAACAAGGAGATTCTGATATTTCTACCAAATATACTGTAAGGATCAGCCGAGGAACTGAGATTTCAGGATGGGTGGACTTCAAACTATGGCAAATCTAAAAGAACGGGGGTGTTTTTTAACAAAAACATGAAAAAAGGAAAACAAAGAGAAAAAACCCACCCCACAAACCTACTCTCCCAGTTCTAACAGCTCCTCAAAGAGCTTTTGATCGCACATAAAGGAACATATGTTTTTACTCACACTGACAACCCGCTGGGTCATCGGCGCTCAGGCCATAGAAACCTTCTTTACAGAGATCACAACGCTCCCCTTCAACAAATAATTTACAACGACATTGTCCAGCAATCAGGCCAGCGGAGAAATCAGTGTAGCGATCACAGATGCCACCATTTTGGGAGCCAGCTGGGTCACAGTTGCAAGCTAAGAAAGAAGCATTGTGCACACATTTTGTTAGCCACTACAAAAAAGAAGGCAAGTCTCACACCAAATTAAATTTAGCCGTTGTGTAGAGTGCATCATTTCTGTAAGTATTAGGCATAATGTGGGATGGACACCTTATGACCAGATACATGTCCAGACTCTTGGAATAGAAAACAAAACCCAGCCAGGCTAGCTCAAGACCTCTAAGACAGCCGTGGATCTTTGTTTGGGAGCATGGCACTGGACAAAAGAATGGCAGTAAACCCTAAATTCTCCAGAGAAAGAACTGGGGAGGCAGATGCCACAGCCGTTCCCACCTCAAGGGGCAAGGCTGCACTTACGCTCACAGACGTCAGGGTCACGCAGGTCTCTCTCCGGGTGCTGGAAGTAGAATGGCTTGCACTGCTCACAGTTGCGTCCTATGGTGTTGTGCTGGCAGTTGTCGCAGACTCCTCCACTGGTGTTGCCTGTTGTCATGTACACAGCCATGTCGAAGTGGCACTGGCTGGAGTGATCATTGCAATTGCACTCTGTGGCAAAGACAGAAAGCAAAGTAAATCTCTTCTCAGAGATACACAGCAAAGGTGCGCCGAAGCCAACCCAAGAACATGCAGGACTTTATATACTGTTACAAGTTCCCAATTAACAGCATGCTCACAACTCACTCCAGTTCTGCATCTACTTAAACTCACTTTTGCATGCATTACTATTGCGGCCTTCGGCAGGTCGCCAGGGTAAGTCATGGTAGAAATCCAAGCACTGTTCGCAGTTTAACCCTTTGGTATTATGTCTGCACATACAGTGCCCGTGGACCTGTATTAAAAAAAAAATCCAAACAGTTGTTTATGAAAGTGAAAAAAAGAACAAATGAACAAACAAAAAATCCAACTTACAACACAACTAAAATAGGATACATTCAGTTAGTACAAACTATAGGTAAAAGATAACAGTAGATAAGTTTCAGAGATCGTAATGCATGTAGGTGGACGTAGGAAGGCATAAAAGGCCACAGAAGCATCCTTTACCTGCCAAGGTAAGCATCTCCTCATACAAATTTTTCTTTCTTTCCTTACTGGAACTAATGACTAAATAAACACTTTCAGACATGAACAAGGAGTACACAGTTCTGCCTTAATAATCACAAAATCCTCTCTGACCTAAAAGTTAGCTGTTATTTAGCTATTAATTAGCTAATAACTTGCATCTATTTATATCAGCGTATCACTAGGCCAGCACTTACTTTCCACTTTGGTTCTTAAAGCAAAAATAAGAGAGTTTAGACCACCCACCAGTCTCAGACTTTGCCTTCAGCATACACAAAACAAGCACCAAGTAGACCAACAGCAACTGTGTGACAACTACAACCATCGTGATGGGGACTACTAGCACAGGAGCTGTGATTTAAAAGACAAAACCAGTATTTCTGCTGCTCAGCACCAAAAGTGCACGCCGATAGAGCTTGCCGACATCCCTGTGGCCCCCTGGGACAACTCACACAATCTCCCCATTTTCATTCAGTTAATAACTTACTCATTAACAGTGGTGCTATTACTGCTTGTCAGGCAAAAATCATGGGAAAAAGGAGAACCCAGAAGAGCTGTGGCACTTGCACAGCAGCTTACAACACAGGCAACAAGATCTCCCTTCAGAATTCAGGATTGGCTGTTAATTAAGGCTACAGCCTCCATTTCTCAGCTGATAGACTGATGCAAACGCAGGTCATGTTTGATTCACAAAGCATCCTTTGATGCTTCTATTTCCTTTAATTGTAAGGTAATCATTTCTAGCCCACAGGCTTACACTGTCATTCTGTATTCCTGTCTTTTAATTACATCAACTCTGAACATAATTATAAAAAGGAATGCCAAAACAATTTTCACCTAATCTGAGCTCTCTGTACTCCATTAACACCAATGACTTGTCTGCTGAGGAGTAATAGCTTTATCTGTTTTCTTGTTTGAAAATAAAAGCTGGAAGAGTAAGGGGCAGAGCATAATCTTTACATTTGTGTTCAAAGCACTTAAAAGAGGTACAGACAGTAAAAGTTTTATGCAGGAACACTTACCATCCCTTCCACTTCTTCAGTGAAGCCATCCACTGGTGCACACTCACTGGCATGTCCATAGCAGAAACAGTTCCCACGAACTACCATGTCATAGATTGCATAGTAGTACTTCTCTCTGATCTCCATCCTAGAGTCCAAGAGATTATCTCCCAGTGTGTGCAGCTTGACGAATTTTACTCTCAGATTTGTGATCTTTAATAGGTCTGCAGAGGACACACAAAAAAACCTCAAATGAGTACCGTTTTGGAATTACTTACCAGATCTCATATTGAATGGGAGGAAGCCAGGAGTGACTTCCCAAGCACACTTCCTATGGGACGATTAGATCAGATTTAATTTCAGCACTCATATACTACACATCACTTCATACTCACAAACAAATAATTTTTTTAAATGCATTATTTTATGACAGAACAATCCCTGTATAAGTTAGTTTAGGGTTAAAAACACATTATTTTATTGTAGACATACAAAGGCACACATATTAAAGATAAGTGCAACACTACTACCATAAAGACACTGGTTCTTTAGGCCTTTAAAATGTAAAATGAGCAAAACCTGGTATTAAAGAACTGCTGACAAATGGAGCAGAAGCTTTAAAGTTACAAGCCTTTTAGAAAGAAATCTTAGCTGGAAATAAGACACAAGAAATCCTTAGTTATATGCCAACTTTCCTAGTAAAAGTAACTAGTCACATTTCGCTCAAAGAAGCAACACTCCATCACTGACCAAATACAAATTAAGTTCTCGAGACACAATCCATGTGAAGGCAGCATTACAGTAATTAATTCAACCTACATATTCACTTTGCTGTATGAATCCTGTGTAATTTCTTACAGCCTTGAAACTAGGCTTGTAAAAGCACTTGAAACACATGAAAGCAGAGTTTCTCCTTTAGAATGTTGTTTAAAAAATCTATTCAACTGATATGGCAACCAGACACTTTCTTCCGCTCCATTTAGTTTCATGTTGAAAGACACAAACTGAAACTGAGAGTCTACATTAAATCAGTTTAAATTTAAGAAAAAGCACTGCAGTTTCCCACTCAGGCCAAATGCCCCATCAGATTTTTCTCTGAGCCATGATCAGCATTAGGTCTCTCCACCTTTACATTCCTGGATGGTCATGACTATACATGAATGCTACAATAATTTGTGTTTTATGACCACATCCCTGTGGTCCAGCCATTTAGTGCTAACAAGGCCAAACATTCCAAAGTCACCACTCTGATGCTCCTAAAAAAACCCAGAACCCAAAAAAATCACAATTCCCTTGCTTTAGCTAGAAATGCAAAATCAAGCATGAAAACCCCAGAGCTACAAAGGTACCTGTTTTCTGAATACAGTACAATCACAGAATTGCATTCCAAGGCTTGTCTTGGCATCTGAGTGTATTTTGGGAAGAGGGGGTCTTTAATGAAAACAAATCCCTAGTAGCTAAGAAAAGGATCAGCTACAATGATGTGCATAAGAGCAATCACTTGAGTTGACTACACTGGTCATTATTTCCCAGCATGTCACTGTCTGAGTCAGGAAAAAATGCCATACCACAAACGTATGCATATGACTTCAAAACTGTTAAAGGATGATGCATGGCTTCATTTGTAGCTTACTGGGTTTTCTAAGTAATTAAGCACAGAAATGCTTTCAAATGTGCCTGGAAGCCAGCTGCATACATACTCTGAATCCTTGGACTGTATGGATCTTCAATTCGAAAAGCAGGATCTAAAACACGATATATTACCTGGAGAAAATAAAGTTACAATGAAAGATTCAGTGTTAAAAACAGAGATTCTGAATTTATATGGAAAAACAATCAGCACATTGGAAAAAAAGCCCTCTGACCTCTCCCTCTGTTGAAGGCTCTATGTCTGAGTACCGTGAATCACAAATTATATCATCCACTTTCTTCATGGGTCCAGTCGAAAT
This sequence comes from Psilopogon haemacephalus, assembly GCA_013396835.1. Taxonomy (NCBI): domain Eukaryota; kingdom Metazoa; phylum Chordata; class Aves; order Piciformes; family Megalaimidae; genus Psilopogon; species Psilopogon haemacephalus. Next base: position 39,627 of record VWZI01015445.1, read on the forward strand.
CCCAGGAAATGAGCTCTCACAGTCATATGCAAAATATCTATATACTTGCCACGTTTCTCCAAAATCAGATGACCTTTCTATCAACATTGCAGCCGGACGAAATGTCTGAAAGTAAGACAATCGGAAGAAATTTTATTCAGTTCCCTACTATTTGCATTTACATTGAGTGCTCTTAAGTGTAAGCAACCTAACAGAACTAACAGAATTTTGATCTCTCTCCCTGCATTGTCTCCAACATTTGGAAATATTTTTCTGCTGATAACCCATTTTCTGCTCACAGGCAGATATTTGAAAACCACACGTTTAAAAAGAGAGCACTCAGTGGCCAACTGCTTAAACACGCCTACAGTAAATAAGCCAACTTCTAAGCATTTTGGATTCCAAATACTTTCTCAAAAATGGGAGTTAAAGCAGGAAAAAGGAAGGCAAAACTATTTTGTCTGTTCCTTGTGGAAATCAGCACAGTACCTCCTTGCAGCACCTGCTTGATTAATCTTCTGCAAATGACCTAATGAGCCCCTTCTACTCCTGTTGGGAACTAGGAGGCCACGTTCAGTGCTTCCTGTCCAGCACTGATGCCCAAAGTTCCTTCTGATGCTCAAAAAAGCTTTGGCATTGCCCATCTCTTTTTGTCTGAGCACACTACCTTTGGCTGTCCAGTGATAGCCATCCTCTGCAACGCATTAGGAGAGCTTTCTTCTTTAAGAAGATTGAGAGGTTCAGCTTCATCCATTCTTGCTGCATTTGACTCTCCCAGCACCCCCTGACCCACTTTAAACTGCCCTTGACTGGAGTCCAGCAGGCTGCACTTGCTTCACACAAACCTCCACCCTTGTTACTTACTCTAGAACAATTAGCTAAAGAGATGTTTAAAAGGTTTTCAATCACAATGACTGAAAAATCTTATGTTCCAATTTGCTTTTCAAAAAGCAAGGTGCTTGCACCTACCACGAAATGCCAACAGTCTTTTCATTAGTTTTATGGATTAGGAGCTCCCACAGCCAAGTACAAAAGCATTCACTCACAGCTGGAAAGAAGTTTCCTTTCTCCTTCCTGGTTGAAAATATCACCCAATTTACAAACTGTTGTCTCACCCAACAAAAAATGTAGCAACACAGAGCTCGAGTGTTTATTACACAAAGTCAACAAATCATCATTGAAACTATCTTTCCCCTGAAGTCTTCCTCCTGACAGCAGACAACATGATGGCCACAGTACCCAAATTAGGTCAGGGGTCCCTTGCTGCCACGGTTCAGCAGCAAGGATTGCCTTCTGCCTCATACACCACCTTGAATGGAAGAAATGCAAGTTGATGCCATAGGAAAGAGGAGCCAGCTCTCCTAGAAAGCTAACAGCTAAAACAGAGGTTAATTTGTCTACATTAAATGAGCAGGGATTTAAACCCTACAGGAACTGCAGCCACTGAAACCTCATCTGAAGGCCGCTATTAGCGCTTGCCTGCAATTCAGGATGTTAGAGGCATAATCTGCCATTCCAAGACATCTGTTTGCAAAAAAAGACAAAGACACTTTGTGTACAGATGTTCCTTCTTAACTGAGACCTTTCCCTTTGGCAAACGAAAAATGACAGCATGGCCAAATCTTTTCTAAAGTAGAAAAATCCTTGCTGCTGTATGATTTAGCTGATGATCTTTAAGAACATGGCCACCAGAGAGATACCAACACAACTCCCAGCTTCACTATGACTCTTTCACCAGCCCCACTGGAGTTCAAAGAGAACTCAAGCCACAAGTGACAACTCAGCCTTCCTGTGCGACTTATTGTTGATAGTTCTAAAAAAACTCAGGCAAATCATCTCAGAGCCCAAATCTCAAATAGATGTGAAGTACTGAGATGATTTCATCAAATTTCCTTGTTTTAACGTTCAAGGTAAGGCTGTAGCTTCCTTACCTTGAAGGTCATAATGAGATGAGTGAAGTGAAACTCAGCCTCCAGGTCCAACTGGATAGTCACATTTTCCAAACCTGCAGGGGGAGAGAAAAAAAAGCGTGCAGCAAACAAGGACATCTACAACCCTCTATATCTAAATTTTGCCTAAGTTCTTCACTCCAACAGCAGAGAGACTCTTCTTTGCCCCTTGGCTCTCTTGTCAAACAGGAATACAAGTCAGTGCATTACTGAGGTATAGGAGAGACACTAAGGATCTGCTGAAACATGTATAGCATAGGGGATACCTGAGTATCATCTGCATCACACGTTATACCCAAAGCATGAGCCTGCACAGCTGTTACTTCAGACTGTGTAAGACAGCTGACATCACTGGATACAGGGTAAGGATGGGGACTGCTATGGGCTAGATCCTGGCACCAAAGCACTCAGTGTCTGGTACAACTGGGGATGCTGAGCCCGTACCTCCGTGGTGACCCCAACTGTCCTCACACATTGCAGCCCATCTGGCAGCAACAGAGGTGTGAGCTTCTCCAGCCCTAACACCCTAAATGACACCAAAGACTGGTGCGTGCTGTTTCCCACCTTTCTTCACTTGCTCTGGACTCTCCTGTCCACTCAGAGGCAGAAACAGCTCCTTTACAACCTGTTTTTGGATATCCCTAAAGCACTTATCACAGCCCTGCATTGCAGTCAGGAGGGCTAGGAAACTGATGAGAAGGAAAAGGTTTCCCAAATTCTGCTGTACAACTACCCGCAGTCAAGAACTCTACACAAAAAAGAAGAAAAACAGTTATAAATATTATTTTGTCACGTGAAAAGGCCCCTCAAAACAGCTGGATGTTAATTACACCATAGTTACAAAAGAAAAAAACATCGAGATTTATAGAGAGCACAATGAGTAAGAAAGGAAATAATAAACCAATAAAAGGCTTAAATTTTCAACCAGCTGTAATTTTATGTAGGGCATGTGGCAATGGCCTCTCTTGTTCTATGCCTGAATAGAAGAAAACATGAATTGGACAGAAAGAATCATTTGGGTTTTATTGTTGAAGGCATTTTCATGACCTTATGAGCTAAGAACTCTTCTCTGTGAATGCTGCCAAGCCTGTTGCAAAAGACACGAATTATTTGGATGCAAAAAGAGGGCTGCTGGAGACAAGCAGCTTGTTAGGCTGATCTAAATGGTTAAAAATGATTTAGTGAAAACCTTTCTTTAGAAATATTACAAATATTACCGCTTAATTTTCATATGCGGTGAGACAGTACCACCAATGCATTTGCAGAAATCCATCCTGCCTGGCTGGCTTTAACGTCTCAGGATAGGACTGCTGTTTGAAAAACCTCAGTGCCTTGTTTGTGTATGAAGACATGCCAAAACCATAAAAGTAAAAAGGACAGAGGATTGAATAATACAAAAAAAAAAAAAAAGTCGCTAAACTAACACACAATTTTTTTTCTAGCTGTCTTGTTTCTAGTGTTCGTTTTGCTCTTTAGCATATGGATAGAGGAAATCATAGAGCCCAGGAGGAAGAAGGCAGTTCGCAGGGTAAGAGATAGCCCTGGCTTTGCCTCACAGGTTAGGACGAGGGAAACGGGAGGTCTCCAGCTCTGTACCTAAACCTCCTCCTTCCACACCCTCCTTCAAGCCCCACAGCTGGGGAAGCCCTGCAGTGCTTCCTTGGCAGCACGACTCCATGGGAGATTTACTTCTGGAAGGCTGCTTCTCTCCTGCTGCCCACACATGACAGAGATCTGGAGCCAGTGTGGGAAACTTTTCTCCTCAGGAAATAATTTTTGCAAAGTGGTGGAATGGCTCTTCCCCACACTCCTGGGGCTGCGGGGACTCTGTTAAGGATTAAGGACTGATCTAGGGCACACAAAAGCAGCCAGTTTTACTCAGCCCTCCCTGAACAGCATGATCCTTCATATGGCAATAATCACCATGTCAGAGATAACAGCAAGCCCGCAGGTACCCTTAAACCAGAGGAGGGAACACAGCTCCCACGCTGCAAATGGCTCCCAGACAAATCCCCGTACCATTTTCCGACTGCCACCAGAGCTTCAGGCGATTTGGATCGAATGTGGTGACAACATTTTCAATGAGATGACTGTCAGGATTAAGAGTATCGTGGAAGGGATCCTTGGAGTCACATATGAAACATTTTTTGTCCTCCTGAAACAACAAAATAATCAGCATTACTGATTCTACCCGTGGGGCAATAGTTGTTTCCTGTAGATAAGGATATTTTCCGTCCATATCACATTCCACTCATTTTGCCCGCAGGAGTCACCAAAGGTATTTGTTCTGTTGAAATGGTAAGTCTATTTACCTTTATGAAATAATGCAAAGCCAAATGAAAAATATGTCAGGAATTCTGTAAATTTTATTTTTAGAAGTAGATTTTCTATTGAAATTGCAGTTTCAGGAAATCTCTTCCAGTGCACACATTCTCCAGCAGAAGTCAGAGTCAAAGGCAGCACCTACAGACAATTGCTGAATTGCTTCTGTACAAATATACACATGTAACAACTAGCATAAAATAATGTTAGCTTTTGGGAGCTCAATTGGAGATGTTAAGTGTCAGTGCTATCTCCAGCGAGGCTCAGTGCACGTCAAGAAGCCATCAGCGATTCAGCGAGTGAGCCTTTTCATTGTGGGGTTAACTTTACTCTGCCCCCCAGAGCAGTTTACTCTTTACTCCAGCTTGCCAAACTCCCACCTAAACACTGCATTTTCACATGCCATGGCAACCCTAAGCTATGCACATAAACTCAGTCTATACACACTACAAGGTGTGTCTATAAAAAAAGCAGTTGGGTGCAGTTTGGCATGTGCTGCTTGGGAATGCTGGATCCTTCCTCACCAGGAGGAGAAAACTCAGTGTGACTATGAAAAACACCCTTTTCACATTGTCCTGGTACCTAAACCCACCGTTTTCCAATTTTGCAAGGTAGAATGTGAACTAAACCATAAGAGAGGGTTCCTGACCAAATCACCTCGCAGTCTGTCAGAGGAGGGAGAGAAGCTCATAATTTCACAGTGCGGGAGCCTCAGCACACCAGCAAGTTGTCACCGTTAAAAGCTACACAAGAATCATTCCTCCAGCAGGTTTATGGAGAAAAACGTGGGGCTTTATCAACAAACAATGTGAGAGGTGGCAGGTCTGCACCACACAGGCTTTCCGTTTCACCTACTTCAGCAGCTCCTCCCAAGCACCACAGATCCTCTCTCATGCCATGACTTGCTCCTTGTCCCACCAAAATTGATTCCTAGAAAGCCCAATCCTGCAAAATGCTCAGTGTGGTCAAGCCTCAGTTATTAAGACGACACTTGGCATCTTCCCATGATTTCTTCAATCTCAAACGCTGAGCTGAGGCTGTGAGTCCAGGAATACAGGCACATTTCACCTTCTGAGGTGAAGCTTTTTGCTATGGCATTTTAGCATTTTTTTAAGACAAGAAAACATAGCAAAATGTCACTGTTATTTTGTTCCATCAGAGATGCTAGCGTCGTTAAAGCCAGTCCTGATACACTGTGAAAATGTTCCAGTGACCCCATGTCAGATCACTAACACTCTAGCAGACTGAGCAGTACAGTGAAATTAAAGGCAAGTGGGAGAGGGGGAGCATGGGGGGAGGGGTGTGATTATTTGCTAAGTTCAGGGCACGAATGTTCACCAAGTGCAACAGCCCCTCAAGACAGGGCTCCTTCTGCTTCCCGTGCTTTTCCTTCTGAGGGCCAGAATCCGGCCCTATTGTTTCCTCAGTAAACTCCGTCGGAGACCATCTCTCTACTTTAAGTTCAACAGAACTGTATTTATAACAGATACTTTATTTTTATCCATCATCCCTTCTACCTCACAGATTTTGAGTCCAGTGAGCTGCTTCTGGCTTAGAAAGTAACTGCTTTCCACCAGATGTGTGAGACAACTTTACCTGCACCCTTTCACTCGGGAGACCGTACAAATGTAATTGCATTACGGGCTAAAACTCTACCCAGGTCCTACAGACCACTCTCCATCAGGAAGCTGTCTAGACGGCTTCGAGTACGTCTGAAAATCAAGTATTGGCCGCAGCGGCACACACCTCCTCATTAACCCCGGTAAGGAAAGGAGGGTCGGGAGCTAGAAGGGGCGAGGGGTTCCCTGGATCCAGGTTGCTTTGGCGGAACGTTGGGTCCCGCAGAGCGCTGAGACCACATCCCACACCCCCCTTAGCGGCGGCGGCTTGTCCCACCGTAATAAGGGACGTTCTGCCCCGGCGGCAGCGAGCCCTGAGTCCGGGCAGGACACCCCGGGGATGCTGGTCGAGGCGCTCACCTGGAGGTGGCTGACGATGCAGTACGGCTCGGGCTGGCGGAGGCCGCAGGTAGACGAGGCGGAGAGGCGGTCGGCGCGGCCGATGAGCAGGTCGCCGGTGGCGGGGTAGCAGCTCCCCTCGGCGCAGCCGTAGCTGTACTCGGGTTCCTGCGCGGCCGCGGAGCACAGCGCTGCACAGCGGGAGAGAAATGAGAGAGGAGAGAAGCGGGAGCACGGTCAGGCTGAGCGCCCTGGGTCGCCCCGCAGGCGCCGCAGAGACTCGCCCAGCCCGCCGTACCCCGACGGCGGCCGGAGCAGAGCGGGACTTACCTAGGCAGCAGCAGAGGTACAGCGGGAGGCGGCCCATGGCGCGGCGGGCACCGACGGGACGGGACGCGACGGAGTTGCCGCTTCGCGCCGCCGGCGAAAGCTGTTGCTGCGGCTGCTCCACGCAAGCGCCACAGCAACTCGTGGCTCCCGGGGAGCGGCTCCGCGCCGCCTGGCTCCCCTGCGGCCCTCCTCCTCCTCCGCCCCACCGCCCCCGCGGGGCCGGGCCGGGCCGCCCCACGAGGCCCCGCCCGACCCACCTCCCTGCCGCGGGTCGGCTCAGCTGCTCTGCGGCGCCAGGCCTAGGGCAAGGCGCTGGCAGGGTAGCGCCGTCGTCGAGGAAGGCGGGGAGTGATGGGAGGCAGGGGTAGAGTGGCTTAGGAACCGCCCGAGGAGCGGCACACCCGCCCCGCTGCAACTGAGGAACCCCAAGAGGGGAGCGGAGGGCATTCAGTTCTGCTCTTGTCAGCACCGGAGACTGTGCTCTCACAGCTGCTCCACATATCTGGGAGCGGGCTCTGGGCTGGATGCAGCAACCCAGGCAACGGGGAATTTCCGATGGGGCGACCCTTTTCTCTGCTCTAGCCTGGGCAAGCAACACAGAAATGGGGATTTTGACCCAGTCCTGCCTTTTGCTGGGAATGCTGGTGAGACTGAGTGCCGGGGAGGGAGGAGTGGTTGGAGCATACTAGTGTGGCCAGGCCCAAAAGGCAGCCAGCAGGTTGGCAGCTGTAGTACACGATGCTCGACGGTCTCGGATTGACTGGTGCTGTGATGCCAACACAGGTGGCTTGAGAGTGCCATTCCTGGAGATGGCAGCTGCGCTGCCCTACACGGCTGGGACTAGCCCTGGCACGGGCAGAGAGGCCCGTGGACCCGGGACAGCTGGAAGCATGTGGTGCTGCTGCTTTCCCAGGAGCGCTAGGGTGGCTGTAGTGGGTGAACGGCCCTGGCGCTGCTGTCCCTGTGTTCCCGGCCTCCTTCAGTTTCCTAGGTTCTGCTGGAGCATACGAAGGCTTCCTCAGCTGATGGCAGAGTTTCCTCAGCAGCCAAGGGAAAAGAAAGGTTTACTGGTAAATAAACGCCAGGAGCAGGTACAAAGGATGAATGCGTTTGAAGAGCATAGTTCCAGCTGGGTGCAGGCTGGGATGGACGCCTGGGTTTATATACCTGAGTTTTGCTTGTGCATGTGTAACACATAAACTTGTGTAACGCTTTACCAGGTACCAGTGTGCCTTAAGAACACTTTGCCCTCTCTATTTGCAGTGCTGCAGTGGAAACACTGTGGTCTGTCTGTCCCAGCAAACCCTGTCGAGGTAGGTAAATATGTTCGTTCTCATTTTACAGATGGATAAGCAGAAACACAGAGAGATACCAAGTGACTTGCCCTAAAGGTTAAACACTAGGTCTGAAACATAACCCGTAACTCCCAACTGAAGAACTTGTGGGGCTGTTTCATTAAAGATATCCAGGAAATTAAACCATTTTAAGCAGACTGTGCACATACTGCAATTCCAAATCTCTTCTGAATTGTGGTCTCCTAAATTCACAAGGCTAATTCAGTTTCACAGTCCTGCCATATAAATCGTGCTTCAGTGCACATAAGCTTCAGTACAACAAACATTTTTGTCCCACTAAATGTCCTACTCTGCTGTAGTTAGTAACTCCTCCATAGTAGACAGGCACTGGCATTGCCACTGGATTTTCTTTCTGTCCCATTTTTTTTCCTTATTACATACGGAGAAATAAATAATGTTTCATAGCTTTACAGGAGCCGTATACTCTGCTAAATCTAAGATGGGCTAAAGTTGCCCTCTGGAGCTTCTTGCTGCCGTGGTCAGATTCCTTTGTGCCTTGCCACATCTGGCATGACAATGTGCTGTGTTCCAGACGGAGGGTGACCCTGCTGCTTGGTGTCAGGGATCGAGCTGAAGTTGAAGCCACAGACAACAGGAGCAGTGTCCTGTCGTCTGTAACTGTGGTCAGCTTTCAAAGGTAGTGGAAGCTACCAAAATTTACTGTGCAGTGGACTTGTTCATGTCCACCCTCTCTGCAGTGCTCATAAGCAACAGTTAGTGGGTATTATTTTAATATGGTTCTTCAAATGATAAAAATTCATTTGTGTGTCATCCTAGCCTTGTGGTTGATGAAGAAGCTTTACAGTTTTGGGGTGTTTGTGTTTGTACTGGGTTGGGAGTCTTCTCAAAGAACCAAAATAATTGGACCTCAGTGGGACCCACTTAATCATTAATTTTCTTAGAAGGCTGCAGTGGTTGATTGCCTAGCAAAGAGAGCTGATGCGATCACTGTTGATGAAATATACTTTTGATTATATGTGGGTTTGGTTAAATGTGGTCTTCATTTATTGAAGTCGAAATGCTTTACAGCAAGATAACGAGTTCAGTTGTTTTTTTTTAAAGAAACAATTCTCTGAAGTCACTTCAACCCATAGGAAGGAGGGCTAGGGTAAATAAAAATGGGTGTTTTTGATCCAGACACATTTTCTTACATTTTCTTACAGATTAACTTTGCAAAAGTTTTTGCACCATTTCCAATGGGTAATGCTGCACAGTTTTAAGTCTCAAAAGCTGTAGCCACTCGTCCCGTCAACTCTGCTTGCTTTGTGTGTGTGAGCATGCTTGGAGGAAGGCAGGGGAGTTTAGACTCCATGCTGACTTTCTTCTTCCTGTTTCTGTTTTTCTTCCAGCGGTTTCAGTTTCCCCCCCATGGCCGCATGTCCCTTACAGGCCTGTTTAACTGCAACTCTGTTTACAGACTTCTTATCCTCGTGGCTTGTTGATAGCCCATATGGCAACTCTCACAGCCAACAGCGGATTTTAGAAGGAAGTTCTCTTTCAAGTTTCTGTTCATAAATTCAGATTTTTAAAGCCACGAGTGAAATAATTTTGGTTTATGTACAGTTGGGAATTTCCACTGAAATGCTTCAGTTTTTCCATTTCAAGTGTAGTGCAGCAAGGCTGCACTGAAACCTGCAGGAAATCCCTCATTACTGGGAGATCCACATGGGAGCAGCTTGATGAGTTGAGTGTTCCGACTAAAACAGTGATGCTTGATTTCATTATGGCAAAGTTAGTTGTCTGATGACAACGTTCGTTACTAATAAAGAAGCCTCATACCTCACAGGTGATTTTCTGAATTTAAGCACTTAAAAAAAAAAAAAAAAGCTAAACCACAAATTACATGGATACCTGCATTAAGGTGTCTTTGCTGGACTATACTGAAGTTATAATTTGATTCCATCATTTTCACAATGGAAGCTGTTCTGTGGGCAGTGCACGTTGCACACTGCCCTAGAGCACAGCTGGTTTGAGTTAGAGGAATATCTCTCAAATTTCATCATTGCCAACAATTCCCAGCCAATCCCCACACTGCATATGAAATAGTGTTTTCTGCCCCCTAAACACTGAGTGCTAACGATGGAGGGTTTATCTCTGCTGGATCAAAACAGTGCCTCTTTTTAGATTAGGATTGTTTTAATGGTGCTGCTGGCATGAAGAGGAACAAATGCTAAGAGCCCTGTAATCCCGCAGAGCATTCCTCACTTTACAGATGTGGTCTGGACTGCATCTGAGCTCCAAAGCAGCACTGAGCTTCACACCCTGGCAAAATGAAGTCCATAATGGATGCTTGCTGTGGGACAGGCCATCTGGGAATGACTGTTTGTAACTGAGGAAGAGCCATTGTTAGCCTGTTCAGTGTCCTGCATGAGCATAAATACCAAGGGTAGGATTTTGAAACTAAGGCATGTCTCTCTTCAGTCTTTTTAAAACCCTAGCCTTTCTGTAGCATATGCTTAGCCCCAGTCTCCTTTACATTAAGAAAAAAGAAAAGTATTTATAAACTAAAATTTAGGACAATTCCTGCTAAGTGAAGTCTGACTTCTGTGAAGTGCTGCATGTGGGAGAGGAGTTGGAGAAACTGTTCTTAAACATTAGTGGCTCATGAAAGTCACTGCTTAAACCTAAGAGTTGGAGTTACTCTTCAGTTGTTGGTTGCATTAATGAAAAATGTGAGAACCCCCTTTACTATTTTCAAATCGTTTCTGACATTAAGCATTTGTGCACTGCCATCCAGTGGGCACTGGAGAATTGGCTCCTTGTCGCCTATCTGTAATGGCTCAGTGCTACACATGAACCTCTTGGGACCCCTACATGTTCAGGGGCTCATAGTGCTCCCCCCACTCTGTCTCAGTGATGTGGATGGAGGAGTGATTGTAACCTGAGGCACCAGTGCTTGATGGCTACAAAAACCCACAACCCTTTCTGGTCTGTGCAGCCTTGTGTAGGGTCATAGCACAGCCACAGGTTACTGAAGGATTCAGCAGAAGGCACAGGCACCAGAAGGCACTTACCTGCAGCTGTCTGGGCAATCCTCCTTTTGCATTTCCAACTCTATACAGCATGAAACCCTACACTGTGAATAGAAGTGTATTACAGAGCTCTCCCAAAGCCTGTATTCCAATTCCTTAATCAGATGATTTATTAAAATGTATTTTCTATCTCCATATAAACTGAACTGGACAAAGAAACAAGAGAAAAATTACATTACTCACTGTGCCAAAATACTATAGGCACCTTCAGATGTATTTACAGAGGAGAGCCTTCTGTGCTGGGAAGCTCAGGAGGTGATAAGCATGGAAATCTGTGGCCTTTTATCTGATAAGTTCAGACCTTAACTTTTGCATGTTGCATACTTGCTTTCCTGCTCCATAATTTCATTTTTAATGGCTGTCACGTGTTCCTCTAGTTGTCTCAGTTGCTCTGCCTTGTTTTGCTTGGTTTGATTCAGGTCCTGCAGCTTCTTCTCCAGATCTGGAAGAGTACACATGTGCAATGATGCTCATATTTGTTGTGTAAATAAAATCCAGAGACTAACAGTGTTTTTTTTTCCCAAGCAGTTTTAGAGGCAATAAGCCCATTTCACATGGGGAATGTTACGTATGCAACTGAAGGGAAAAGTCTAGCATCTGGACAGCCTTAAAAAAATTAATTTCTCAGCATGTGGTTTTGTCCAGCAGCTTGGATAGGGCAAGACACACAGATCTTTAAGCAGTTGATTTCAGTGGAAATACTCAGGGAACACTCTGTCCACTGATGTGTGTAAAGCTTAGACGATTCAGGTGTAATGGGTTTAGGTCTCACTCGTTTACAGAAATGTTTTCTGCTGGTCCCTGTGAAGAAGTTACAGCAATGTAAACATAGAGGTAATGAGTCAAACCCACATCACTCACTGCCTGTCTCCAACACACTTATAATGTGGGCATTTGGAGTGCCCAGGATGCTCTTAATACTTCTCTTCCAGGTATATACTTGAAATATTTATTCAGATCTGCCCCCGAAGAATCTGCTTCAATTTTCCTGATATGAGACAGTAATTTTGGACATCAAGCCTGTCAGGGTCCTAGGTTCAAGGATTCCCAGTGGGAATGCCCAGACCTTCACTACAAGCACAGTTAGGTTCCTTGTGTGTGTGTAAATTACACGTGTGCTGCTCTGTTTTGGTGATCCTTAATGGCTTCTCCAGGGCTGTGTGAGGACCAGTGCTGGTATGGCTGCAGCAGCTGTAGCCAGTGATGCCCATGACCCCTCTGTGCCTCCTGGCCACAGCCCTGCAGGTCCAGGGCACATAAGCTTCACTCTCCACAAGCCAGTATTAGTACCTGGTTTGTTTTGCCATTTCTCAGAAGTAATTTCCAAAGGGGAGCCAAGTGTGGACTGACAACAGCTACCATGCAGCTGCTCTATAACATCCCATCACTCGGGTAATGTAAGAAAACACAGGGTGTAGAGGAAAGATTTAAGGTCCAAATGCCCAAAGTAAGTGCATAAATCCAGGCTTCCAGCTAAATTTGTGGCCAGGTTTTATGCAGATTTTTCACTTGTCCTGTTTTTTAAACTGTGAATCAAATCACTAACTCTGCGTGGATGCTTCTTAAACTCTGCTTACAGCAACTATGTCAGAAAAAGCACAAAAAACAAATCAGTTCAATTGCCTTTAAACTGTTTGAGTAGCTTCAAGCTACGACTACACTGTTTTAAATCCAGTTTCAGGTGAGCCTAGTCTTTTTAGTCTGTGGGCAAGGACTTGAGTTTAAGTCAGGACTGTGAGAATTTTCACCACTCACTACGGATGTGAGAACACTACCTGTTATTCTTTTAAATTTCTTTTCAGTCTCTTCAAGCAGTTTTTCTGCTTCTTCCTTCAGCTGCTTCACTTTTTCTAGTGTAACCTGTGGAGGTCCTCGGGCTTTTAACTTTTCTTGAAGAATGGTGTACTTTCTTTTAATGTCAGCAAATTCCTGTAACAAAATTCCATTGCTTCATGTAAGAACATCTCTTAATTAACCTGGCATATCAAAGGCGATTTTTATGCTTTCTTTTAAATATCCTCTTTGAATTAAACTTTAAATACCTTTCTCTTAAATCTTGAAAGAATCCATAATGTGTGTGCATCAAACAGTTTTGCAAAACCTGATAGAAATAAGTTAGAACAAACAGCCAATGGAACAATCTAAAAAGGGAGAGCAATAATGTAAGGAAAATACAATTTCAGATTTTTAAAGCTTACACTGCTTTTGCTTCTTTTGATAGGGCCTCTGTGTAAATATCATTTGCCATTAGATTTAATAAAATTTAACAAATTACCTGGAGCAATGTTGTTTTTTAATGTTTTGGCTGGAGTAGTATTTACGGGCTAATCCATTCCCTGCTGATGGAGCTTGCTGTTTAGATTTCAGCTAGGTTTTTTTTATAACAGGGAAGCTTGGCATTGCTCCAAGCTTGTGCTGTGGGTGCCTGGTTCTCCTCACACTTTTAGCAGATTTCTAGCTGTGTTCTCAAAAATTTGAGCTCCTGAAAAGTACCCAGCCAACCTAAAACTCAAGTAACTCCCACAGCAGCTTTCTCTGAAGGAGAATGGCCATGCTGTTTCCATCACTCACATATTTTTATATTTGGTTTTGTCGTTTGTTCTGTTGTGTTTACCAGTGCCTATGGTGACCATGAGTTTTATACACAGTGCAAGGAAAAATGTGGTGGAGTAGCCAGAGAAATGTGTATGCTTTCTTTCATTCAAGCAAACAGAAGTGCTATATGCCAGAAGCCTTAAAATAAAAACAGAAATTATTCTTAACCCGTATGACATAAGCAAAATGTTAATGGTTTTGAGGAGAGGAAGGTAACACAATTACACTTCTGAATGAAAAATACTCTCAAGCATGGAGGGAATCTTTTTTTCCCTTAGCACATGGCAAGAAGGCTTACGTTATCATTATTCTGGGCTCGCTTGTGTGCCGCTTCTGCCCTTGCTTTTGCTTTTGTAGCTTGATTCTTGTTCATCTGTGCTTTTGCCCACAGTGTGGAAATTTCGTCTTCCATCTCAGACTGTTTTGCTGACAAGTCATTTAATTCATCATTTGCCTTGTTCACTTGATTTTCAGCCTAGAACAGAGCAGTTGAAGGCTGTGATTTCTTATGCGACATCCATCCAGCTTGCAGAGCATGGTAATGATTGAGATTAATGTCAACTTAAGAACAGTCCCTTAAGCATTATGGAATAGGTGTCACATCTGCGCCACATTTTGGGTGCACCCATTTAAGTTTACACTAAGGAAAATTTAAGATGAAGTGTCTTTTTCTAAAATATATATAGTATGTAAATTAAAGTATTTATAGGAAGATACCTGTGAGATTTGTGTTTCGATGCTTTGTATTTCTTCATTTAACTTTATGAAGTTGTCTTTGGAGTGTCCTTGGGACTTCACAATATTTTTTAGTTTATTACTAATTTCATCCACAGGCTGAAGAGCTTTAGCTGCTTTGCTAAAATGGAAAAACAGAAGTGTCTGTAGTATTGTAGTGCAGAGAGCAAAGCAAAGCCATGTTTCAAATGCATCTATGCTCACATGCAGAAATGTTCCCTCAAGTCTAACAGCAGCCATTCAAATTGTGGGTTTTAAGTTGGCAAAGCAAAGCCTCACTAAGAGGCTGTGTGCGTGAGCACATGAGCTGCTGTATCTAAAGGTGAGGCTGGGTGCTGCAGGCTGCCTAGTGACAACTCACAGGTGAACATATTTTCTCCCTCCACCATTCCTGATGATTTTTTTTCTCACCCATACTTAAACCTCCCAGTGAACCAGATGTAATGCTTCACTAAGTCGAAGGCGGAATTAAGTAGCTGCCTTGTCCTCTCTGACTCAGCAGGCTGGAGAAGCCAAGAGCTGGCAGTAGCTGCCTCCTTGCAGCATTGTCTCCTGCAGCCTGAGTAGTCACGGCTCGTTCCTGCTAGAGAGGCCTTGTGGAAATGGCAAGCTGAAATCTGCTGTCATCTGAATTTTGCTTCACTGCCTGGGCTGTAGAGCAGCCCTATTATTCACAGTGCTATCCCTTCTGGAGTTGGCTTGTCACTGTGAGAATACCATACTCACTCAGCTTCTTGTGCCTCCACCATCAGTGTCTGAGCTTTGTCCTGTTTTCTGTTTCTCTTACTTGCATTTGGTTTGCACTTCTCACAGTGGTTCATAATGCTCCTGATTTTGTCAAGTATGCCCATGAGTTCTTGGGGAGTCAGGGGAAGATTTATATGCAGAACATAATTTGCCACCTTGTCAATGTCTTCTGGAGGTGCACTCTCATCTGCAACAGAAATGGAGCTGTGAGTATCCTGAAGCAGCTCTTTCCTTCAAATGAAATGTAGATTGTTATTATGGCTGCCTCCCTTTGGAGTTATGCGGGAGAATAAAGCTGACAGTCACAGCAAGGGAGTAAGAGAATTCTTTCGTAACATTTTGTAATTTAATATCGTGCTTCCAGGTACTGCTGTTAGTGTTGTCAGAACTGGCTAAAATGAGGATCTGAACCCACTTTGAACTGGGTTATTAAAATTCTGATGTAGAACTGAGCCCATGTAAGGTTTTAAATCTGTGCACAGCACAGCTAGATGTGTCAGAACCCATTTCTGCCTTGGCCCCCAGATCAAAGAGGTGCTGGAGGGACTGGGGTGTGAATTGAGCTTTCCAAGCTGGCTGGTGAGTATAATCCCTTCTCGGGAGTTGCTGCAATACTGAGAAAGTGCTTCCTTCACTGGTTAATGAGAAGGGCTAAGTTACAGAGGAAACTTGTGTCAGACTCAGATAGGATGGGAATTTATAGTGGAGAAAACGTATTTTGACAACTTCCCCTACAAATGAGGTCATCATAAGAAGCACAGGCACACAGAGATAGAGTAGTCAATGCCTTACGAAGTCTCATTTTTTGTTTTCTGCTCACTTCCCTTTATAGACAAGTTCTTGGGTGATAAACCAGTTGAAACATATTTAGTGTTTGTACTAACACTCCAAAGTAACTCGCCAAAAATTAAATAGAAGTAATTTACTGTGCAAACATTAATGCATTCCTGAAAGGTATTTTCTGTAGAAACATACCTAAAATTACTATTCAGGCCAATGTAGAGTACAGCAGACTTAATGTGACTCGATGATTAACTTAGAGGTCTTTTCCAACATAGTTAGTTCTGTGATTCTCTACACATCTCAATTGTTACTGTTCCTAAATTTCAATTTACAAAACAAAACTTCATTAAAAAATACTTTTATAATTGCTGGCAAATGCTGTATGTCTGCTGAGAAATATAAAAGAAGAGTCAAAGGTGGAATTTTCAATTGCCGTCAAATATAAATCAGAGAAGTTATCAATTACCTGTTGCGCCACTTAGATGTGCACAAGTTTATGGGACTGGATGGGATTCACCCAAGGATCCACTTAAGCAGCTGGCACATGTGCTTACCAAGCCACTCACAATTACTTGTCAACAGTCCTGGCTAAGCAGGGAGATCCCAGCTGACTGGAGGCTGGCAAATGTGGCACCCATCCACAAGAAGGGCCAAAAGGATGATCCAGGAAACTACAGGCCTGTCAGTCTGACCTCAGCACCAGGAAAGGTTGTAGAGCAGGTTATCCTGAGTGCCATCTCATGGCACCTACAAGACAACTAGGCAATCAGGCCCACTCAGCGTGGGTTTGTGAAAGGCAGGTCCTGGCTCACTAATTTAATCTCCTTCTGCAATAAGGTGACCTGCCTAGTGGATGAGGGAAGGGCCATGATTGTCTGCCTGGACTTTAGTGAAGTTTTCAACACTGTCTCCCTTCAGAAACTCATGGCACAGGGCTTGGATGAGTGCACCCTGCATTGGAGTGAAAACTGTCTGGATAGCTGGGCCCAAAGAGTGGTGGTGAATGGAGTTAAATCTGCTTGGTGCCAGTCACTAGAGGTGTCCTCTGGAGTTCACTACTGGGGCCTGTCCTCATTGATATCTTTATTAATGATCTGGATGAGGGATTGAATGCACCCTCTGCAGATGCCACCAAGCTCGGTGGCTGTGTTGATCTGCTTAAGGTTAGGAAAGCTTTGCAGTGGGACTGGGACAAGTTAGACCAATGGGCCAAGGATAACTGTATCAAGTTTAACAAGGGCAAGTGTCAGGTCCTCCACCTGGATCACAACAACAGTCCCACAATGAGCTACAGTCTTGGGGAGGTGTGGTTGAAAAGCTGTGACTCAGCGAGGGACCTGGGTGCATTGGTTCATAGCTGACTGAACATGAGCCAGCAGTGTGCCCAGGTGGCCGAGAAACCCAATGGCATCCTGGCTTGTGTTAGAAACATGGTGGCCAGTAGGAACAGCGAGGTGATCATTCTGCATTCACCACTGGTGAGGCCACACCTCAAGTATTGTGTTCAGATCTGGGTCCATTGCTAGAGGAAGGATATTGAGGTGCTGAAGCATGTCCAGAGAAGGGTAGTGAGGCTTGTGAAGGGCCTGGAGCACATGGCCTACAAGGAGTGTTTGAGGGAGCTGGGGTTGTTCAGTCTGGAGAAGAGAAGGCTGAGGGGAGACCTCTTTGCTTTCTACAACTACCTGAAGGGAGGTTGGAGCAAGGAGGGGCAGCCTCTTCTCCTTGGTGGAAAGTGACAGAACTAGAGGAAATGGATTCAGGCTGTGACAGGGGAGGTTCAGGCTGGATGCTAGGGAATATTTCTTCACAGAGAGGGTTCTCAAACATTGGAACGGTCTGCCCAGGGTGGTGGTGTAGTCACCATCCCCGGAGGTGCGTGTGGACCTGGCACTTAGGAGTATGGTTTAGGACTCACCCTAAACTGGGCTGAAGGGTGGACTGAATGATCTTTGAGTCTCTTTCAACTGGATGTTTTCTGTGATTCTGTGAATGTGAAGGACTTAAATGGAGTTTTTCTTCCAATTCAATAAAATAACTTAAATAAAGGAATCTCTGAGTCCTCTGCCCTCACTCCATTTCAATGTAGAGTTGTTAATTCTAAGGGGACTGCCAACACACAATCCTTAGAAAATTAGGAGATCTACTATATTCAAGAGAGTTTAAAAAATCCTATCACATTTGCACTCTGATGTGCATCTGGTAAAAAAAGTTAGAATCACGGAATGGTAGGGGTTGGAAGGGACCCCTGGAGATCATCTAGTCCAAATCCCCGCCAAAACATGGTCCATTTGTTACAGCATTTTTCAGCAGTCATGAGGAAGGAAAAAGGGTGTATATGGTTGTTTTGTAATTTTTTATGAGAGCTGTGAAGTTCTGTCATAATCCTTTGATTTGTCAAGTTTCAGCTTTACAGAGATGGAGTGGTATGTATTCTAATTCCCACGCTCCCTAGAGAGAGCCTCTATTTACAGCCTTGGAAGAAAGGCACGGAATAAGAATTTGAGGATGCATTATAATATATGGTATAAAATAATCATAGTAGTCCTTTGCTCAGATATGCTAGGAACTGAGTGAATAACTTGCATGCTACAAATTAAGCACGTTAACAGAAGGTGACAATCGGAATGTAACAGATCTATTGAAAAACTGGAAGCCCTGTCACCTGATGGAAAGGAGGGCTAGGAAAAAAGAGATTGAAAAAGATGATGGGGCCTGACAAAAAATTTTATGTCTGCACCTGTAGATCATTTTCTGGCCATCTATTATGCTATTTTATAGTGGAATACATATTAAAAGTTAATTTAAAAAGACCTTTGCATACTTACGTAACAAGAAGTCTTTCACTTTTTGGATGAACTCCTTAGTGATCTCTCTGTCAAGTTCAATGTGATTCTTAGCACTCTCCAGTTGCCCATTAAATTGTGAACCTTTCAACTTGCTGTCTTCTGCCGTTTTTCTAACGCTTTCAAACTGGAAATATTAAAAATAGCATTGCCATTTTCTGGAGGTTATGTATCATTGCTTGGCAAGTTGAGCTCAGACAGAAAAATAATTTTAATCCAAGCCTCAGCTGGAATCACTTAATGTGGCTTTGAAAAGTAGTAGGAGACTGTGTCAGGGAACTCCAAAAGTTGCTACATCATGGCCTGCATCTGGCCTCAAAAGAAGCCTAAGTCAAGCATTTTTTTTTCTCTCTGCAATGATTTCTAAGCCACAGCCCCTCTGTCTTTTAAAGAAGGTGCAGAGTGTTGTTTTTTAATTGCAGCACTGCAGCATGTCATTGATCAGATTGAGTACAGAAAAGGCACATAATTTCATTTGCCCTTTCACATTAGAATTGCTGTTTAAAATATACATAAGAGGATACAAGTAACGAAGGCAGAGTTCAAGGCTTGTCTTTAAAGTTACATTTTACTATCAAATTAGTATTTGGGATAATTTACATGAGTGCTTCAGATTAATTATCAAATTCCAACAGTATTTTGCTTTGCTCAGGGCTATCCTTTGCGTTTAGGAAATGCTTAAGTACCACCTTTCTGCAGTCTATGGAGAGAAGAGATTCACTATTTCCCCATGCAACAGGAAAAGTGGTGACTTTTTACTTGCAAAACGTCTCTAAATGCTTTGCTGGTACTATCAGAGAGCTGCCTGAGGCTTGTGAGCACTAGAGGCAATGTCCTGGCAACCTGGTGCTAACCACCTCGTTTTGCAGCTGCCTCTCTGTTTGTTGGGTCCTCAGGCATGTGCCCAATTGCTCATTTCTAAATCCCTTGGGTGTGAAGCAGTGTCTCAAGCATTTTAAAAACAGGAAATTGATGCCCAGACACCCTGCAGGGACAGAACAAAGCTACAGCAGAATGATATTTCTGTTGGAAAATCTGTTTTGCCTGTAACAGGCATCACCTCTGACTGGCAATAAGAACAAACTGTCTTTACTGGTGGTTTGAGATTTGAGCATTTTGTTTCCTTGGCACATGTTGCATGTGCCACACTTTGATAGAGTTATTTCTCACTGCCACTCGGCAGTACTTGATGCCTTTCTAAGCAGCACTGAGCACAGAAAAGCCTTATCTTGAAATGATTTGGAAAAAAAATATTTAATGGCAAATCTTAGAGTAATACGCAGTTGTATAAACAGAGCTTAATGCTATGCACAACAGTAATCCAATTGCAATAAATGTGGGCTGTACTCAGGCTATGGACAAATGGTACTATTTGAGTCTTTCCCAGTAAAAGTATAGGCAGTACTAGCTTGATGTCACCGGCTTCTACAGGCACAGGGCATCATGACCTGTGAGATTTTGGCAGTTGTGAGGAAAAGGATGGCATAGCTACAGCCACAGACTTTGGGCAGCATCTAATACTCCTGGTACTTAATCATGGTAGATACATGATGTTGGGAAATGGTTAACCACTATGTCTCTACTGTTTGTCCAAGGAACAGGTGATTTTATGACCTCCCAAATCTCATCCTCCATCTATTTCACTGAACAAATGTAGGTTTGATATACAGCACCTGATTCTCAGGTTCTTGTAACTGAGTAGTCAAGTTATTTAGCAATGCAGCCGTCTCCTCAGCTTTCTTGAAGGCATCAGTGGAGAGAGGAAGAACTCCACTGCAGTTTGGGACCCCACACTGCCTGCGTCTGTGCCTGTCCCAGCACAAAGTTCCCTCGCAGGCTGATGTGAGACAGGGCTGGTCTCCTGTCACCCCACAGATCTGTAATAAGGAAGATGCTTATGTCAGGGAGCCAGAGATACTCTCCTGAGTTAGACATCACATGAACATTGAACATAGGATGGGATTTTCCCAAAGATGGGTGTCATTGACAGTTACAGGTACCTTTCCCCTGACTTGAAGATGGCAGCCCTTGGCTCAGAGCATCCTTGCAGGAGCCATTTGTTTGGCTCCATGTGTTGCACTAAGACCCTTGCTTCACACTTCTATGGAAAAACTGCTGAAATCAGCCCACAGGTCAATGGCTTGTTTTAAAAGATCCACCTCTCACACAACATGGGACCATGTCTAGCCCTCCATCCTCAACAGATGTTGAGACTAAAGGCCTAGATGGAGGATCTCTTTCATATCTGTCAGGGCTGGCTGAATGTGCTATCATGTATTCATTGCCACTTCCCAAAAGGACAGAAATCCCTTCCTCTCCTATGGGTGATGCAAAAGGTATGTGAGCACTCACCATCCACTCCAGGGCAAAGTTGCTCTGCTTAGTTCAACTTACTGATGTAGAAGGTTGGGGTTAATCTTTCTGAATTTACACTAATGTCCTCTTGAGACTAGAGAATGCTCAAACAGTTCCTTGTGCTAAGTTTGCTCTGGAAGCAATGCCTTCCAGAAGGGTGGTAGTAACCACAGCTGAGAAATGCGGCTGATGTGAAAGCAAGTCTATGCCAGGGAACTGCCATAGTCCAGATTTTAAAATGAACATAAACAAAACCTTACTGCATGAAAAAAAAAAATTGTTTGGCTCCCATTAAAAATTCACAGCACCTACCTTTTCATTCAGATTTTGGATGTTGGGCCTCCTGATCATCTTGAGCTGTTCCAGCACATTGCTCGCTTTCAAGGTCTGATGGCCCAACATAGTGAGCGCATGGTTCCTGGTGTACTCTGAGTATCTTACGATAGGGGTTTTCTCACTGGTCTTCTGTTCTGCCACCAATGATACTTCAAAGTGTTTCCTAATATTGCTGATGGCCTCTGTAGAAACAGAAATAGGGCTTAGCACCATCTGTATTTTAATTGCATCTAATTAATCGCCAAATTGGACGAGGGGGAATGGGTTCAAATTGGCGGAGGGGAGATTTGAACGGGATGTTAGGAAGAAATTCTTCACAGTGAGGGTGGTGAGGCACTGGAACAGGTTGCCCAGGGAGGTTGTGACTGCTCCCTCCCTGGATGTGTTCAAGGCCAGGCTGGATGAGGTCTTGAGCGTCCTGATCTAGTGGGAGGTGTCCCTGCCTATGGCAGGGGGTTGGAACTGGATGATCTTTGAGGTCTCTTCCAACCTAGACCATTCTATCATTCTATGATTCTATTAATATATTTACTTGAATTTTGGACAAATGATGAATGACAGGTGATTCACTTTATTGTCACTGGTGTTAGGTTTGGGAAAGCAGGGAAGGGAGACAGGAGCTGTAATTTGCTCAGTCAAGCTTTTAAAATCCTTTACTCAGCCAACTGCCAAAAAGGAATAGTTACTGTGTTGGTTTGAGCTAATTGGAGGATTTGAGTGAGAAATTAGACTATTGGCTGAGAGAGAGTTAAACACAGTGTTACTCTCACAGTTACTCATAAAACCTGCTAAAATAGATGCAAATACAATGGATCCCATATCCTTCTTCAGGGTCCAAAGTGTATGAGAAGCTAGTGGAAGATACAAAAGTATGAAGAAGATGCCATTAATGATGCAAACTGCTGCTGATCTGCTTTCATCAGTAGCTCACGCATTACTGCCATTGCACTGCCATTTGATAAGTCTTTTGCCATTTATGCTGTTTTGAAGTTTAAGCAAAAGAATTGTTTGTGCCTGTTGTAAAACAGATGAAACGATGAATTTCCTCATGGTGAATCAGGAAAGCATTTGTCCTGTCTGTTCAGCATAGCACCCAAAAGTTAAATGGTCTGCTAAATCAAGGCCAAAATTTAGATTACAAATGGGAATTTATGAGTTTTCTTTGGCTCTGAAAAATATAATTTCAGGGTTGATGCGGTAAAAAGAAAAAACATTTCCATCATAAGCTTGTAGGCCAGGCAAAAAAATACTTTCAGCAAGAGTCTTTCGTGTTTGCTTAGTCTAAACTTTCCCTTTAGCAGACTCTAAATGATTGGAGAATATTGCATTTTTTAACAGGTTATTAATTGCCTAATAAAAGTACTTGGTCTTTTGCAAAACATTTAATTTAAAGTTGCTGCTGTTGAGGTTTCCCAGATTCTCCAAATACCCAAGCAGAAATATGTGCAATGAACCAGAACTGATGTGTCAGCAGTGTAAAAGCATTAGAGGTCATTGATTAACATCCCTCTTTGTACTGGTAACCCACTCAGTTACTGGTTGAAGTCAATGACAAGGCACTTGTTAAATCTTGCGTGCTTTGAAATAGTTCTTGACCTTGCTTTGATTTAAGCTGAACAATATTTAGTTACTGTGTGGAACCAGGGTTATTTAATTTGTAACTATTGGAAAAAATGCACAGTTTAAACTTAGCTCCTAATACAAAATACTGGCAAGAGGCTGCTGTAAATCTGTATCTAACAGAATGCTTTCTGTGCAATAGTTCCATCACAGGAATAATTTACAGTGGTTCAGCTCTCCATTAAGTGGCCCGAATGCATTTTTTTCATGCTTGGTTTCTGATGCAGCTATTAAGCTTCCAAATTCCTTTATGTTAAACACAGTGTCATAGCACAGGCTTGATTTACAGCTTAGGAAGCTCTACTTACTGCCTTACCACACCAGAGTGGCTACAAAGCCAGGGGCCAAGGCTGGGAAGCTGTAGTTTAATGAGATCTCATAAACTGCAAACATTCTTTTAAGAAAATCTGTGTCTTGTTTTTTTTCCAGTGATTTTAATTCGTCATTATATATTGATGCTTCCAGGTCAGCTGTGTGAATGTATGCCTGTTCCCCATGTGTGGCTAAAGCACAACTGGAAACGTGCCCTAGATGGTGTACGTGGCCATATCCTGCTCCACCTCAGCAAAAGGAGAGGAAAAAACAGACCGAGCCACATATAGGATAGGCTTTCTTTGGGATATCAAGTAAGCTAATTATCTTGATGGAAAAGGTGTTTCTGTGCTGTTAGATGCTTGGTAGCAGAACTGATGAATATTTGTGGCCCTGACGAGAAACTCAGCTTAAATTCAAGGTCTTCCTTTCCCCACACCCCCGTGTGCTTTTTATAGGGCTGTTTATTCATCTCCTGAGGCCAAAACACAAAGAGTGGGTTTGGAATGTGACTAGAGAGCAACAGAGATGCTTCAGCTGCACATCCACTGACCTCCGTGGGATTTACTGTTTCTTTGTCTTCCTGCCTTTCTCAGAGTCTTCACAAGGCTCAGTTGAATTGGGAAGCCTAGGAGAGCTGTGCTGACTGCTTGCACAGGGACCTGAGTGGAAGATTTGGCTCCAGGGGCACTGCCAAGTACAACAGGGCAGAGGAGCCCTAAATCATAATTAATCCCACTTTTCCCCACTTCCTTTCTCTTGGCTTTGTATTCTGTTGACTTTCCATTCTTTTTTTTTTTTTTTTTTAAATAATCTTTTATAGGCCAATCTTGTCTCCTGAATGTAAGACAGAGGAACTGTAAATGGGAATGTATTGCCTGTAGCTTGTATCTTCTCAGGGTCCACATCTTGGCAGTCATCTTTTTAGAGAGTATACTGCCGGAAGGCTTCTGGCACTGTGGATGATCTGGCATCTGTTCAGTATCCCCAAGTGATATGTCTCTGTCTTTCTCCAGACACCACTCTGTGTGACATGGTCTTTACTGCTGTTAGCCACTGATGGAGACTATGCTTACCTCAAGAACAGAATGTAATTCTTTCAAAAATTCCAAGGAACTCAGTTCTGACTTCACATTTTTTTTATGATGGGGAACTAGTTCCTTATCACATAAAGACATGTATTTTCCCATGGGAACGCTAAGAAGTTGCACTATAACTCCCTGCTTTAATTAAACAAACCATTGCTTTACAACAATAAAGACTGGATGGAGCACTTAGTGCCATTGGATAGGGCTGGGTGATAGGTTGGACTGGATGATCTTGGAGGTCTCTTCCAACCTGGCTCTATTCTATTCTATTCTATTCTATTCTATTCTATTCTATTCTATTCTATTCTATTCTATTCTATTCTATTCTATTCTATTCTATTCTATTCTATTCTATTCTATTCTATAACATTTTAAAATATTGGGAAGAGTAAGTCAGAATTGGGGGAAAGAAAGCTTTTGCTGTTCTATTGTATGATGTGTGAATCTATACTGTGAATTTGTGCAGCTTTTAAATCCAGATATAAACATCAGGATTCGTTAGACTTTTGACTGATGTGCCCTGGCACATATAACTGAAATCTGGGATGCTAGAAATCATGGCATTTTAAAACAAAAGGAAGTATGAAAAGTCAATATAAAATGTTGGCAGTATGTGTTTATATTTTTGTCCTGCCAAAGGAAGCTAAAGTCTAAGGACCTTTGATCTGCTGTACAGTTCAATGGTGAGAAAACATTAATGGAAAATGTTCAGCTATGTCAGTTAGTTGCTGACTTCCTTACCTTTGAGGTTCAAGTAATGAAAATTTTTATGCAGATGTATTTTCTGCTGTAGAAGTCCGTACACTAGGTCAGCTTCTTCTCCAATGTCTCTTATGTTCTTGTTAAGGTCAGGAAACACATAGAGTGTGCTGTGAAGGGCATCCATTTGTGCAACTTCTTGCCTGAAAGGGAGATGGCAGTTATGCAGAAGTCAGGCTGGATTTTCTTAAACTAGAACTGAGGTGCACAATATTTTAGAGGACAAGCAATAAATGTCCAAATGAGCAGAAACATTTACTTGTAATGGCTTATTTAGAAAACCTGTAGGATGAACCGGAAAATTCCAGCATTTATGTATAGGAGGAACAGATAATATATGTAAGGATTATTCCTATATCATATCTATTGACAACAGTGACTTAGAAGTCCAGCTGATCAGAAGCAGGACTCATGGCTGGTGGAGCTTGGGGGAAAACTATTTTCTCAGCCAGGGTTTCTTTTTTTTCAGGAGCAGCCAAGCCCTTACTGAACATAGCCATGAAAATCCTTGATGCCTGAGAGGGCCTGCAGTGAAAGAACAGAATGCCTCAACATATTTTCAGTTTCAGAAATGGCATCTTCAAAGGCTTTGAAGCGCATGTCACAGCTGGGCATTCGTCCTCCTTTTTCTTCAAGATTTGCAGCAAACCTCATTAACCCCTGCACAGTCTGAGCAAGGGCCATAATTTCAGTGTCCCACTGTTCAAAACAAAGATGGCACTGTTGGCAAGAGGGAAAGTCTTTCTCAAAGCCACGGCTGCACTGATTGCAGAACCGGCCAGTGACACCAGCGCGGCAGTTACACGCGCCAGTGGCTTTGTCACACTTGGGCAGGCTGGTTCCCTCCGGGTTACACTTGCACACTGCAAGAAAGGGACAGCAGATTACATCCAGTTGTTCTTTTTCCATGGGATTAATGCATGCAAAAGGTACAATCATGCGCTTCAAGACAATAAAAGTAAACTGGTGTTTGAGTTAGAGCAAAGTGGACTGCCTGGCTAATGGTCCTTCTTCATCTTTAACATACATGGTCCCATTATAACCATAGAAGGAACAATACAAATAAATAATAGAAACACATTTATACACATAAATATATAGAAGCACACTCCTCTACATGTTTGTCCTGTCTGCCATATGAATATAAGATAAGGATTTCTTGTAAGGCAGTTTCTAATCCCATTGTTCCCACTCAGTAATACTCACAAATGCATTGTGTCTGGGGATTGCCAAAGTAATTTTCCTCGCATTCATCACAACATCTTCCACTGTAACCTAGCTTACATGGACACTGGCCTGTGAACTGTAAAGATGGCATTAAATAACATCCTGCAGACTCACCAAGGGCAAGTCCTGCCTGACCAACCTAGTAGCTCTCAACGATGGTGTAACTGCATCAGTGGACAAGGGAAGACCAACAGATCTCATTTATCTGGACCTTTGTAAGGCCTTTGACACGATCTCCCACAACATCCTTCTCTCTAAGCTGGAGAGATAAGGATTTGATGGGTGGGCTGTACCGTGGCTAAGGAATTGGTTGGATGGTCGCATACAAAGGGTAGTGATTGACAGCTCGATATTCAGGTGGAGACAGGTGACAAGCAGTGCCCCTCCAGGGACCAGTGCTATTCAGTATATTCAGTGATACAGACAGTGAGATCAAGTGCACCCTCAGCAGGTTTGCAGATGACACCAAGCTGAGTGGTGCGGTTGATGTAACAGAAGGATGGGATGCCACCCAGAGAGAACTAGACAAGCTGGAGAAATGGACTAAGGAGAGTCTCATGAGGTTCAATAAGGCAAAGTGCAAGGTCCTGCACCTATGTCTAGGTAATCCTTGATACCAATACAGTCTGGGGGCGATGAAATAGGGAGCAGCCCTGCAGAAAAGGACTCAGGGGTACTGGTGGTCAAGAAGCTGTACGTGAGCCAACAATGCACACTTGCAGCCCAGAAGGCCAATTGCATCCTGGGCTGCATCAAAAAGAAACGTGGTCTGCAGATTGAGAGGGGTGATTCTGCCACTCCATTCTGCTCTGGGGTTTTTTATGTTCCTGTGACTTCGGTCATACAGTGTATGGGTACTGCTGTGACACTGCTTGCACACAATCTTCGAAAATAAGATTTATACAGTACTCGCCCACCTTTCCCATCTTCCTTCTGAAGGTTGTGAAAACAAAATGGACTTTGAGAGGTAGCTTTGCTTTACTAATATGAAAGATTTTGTATGTTCCAGTCTATAGAGTCTAGTTGAAAACATCCTCTGACTATGATCAGAGAGCAGATTATTTCCCTTTTACTTGAGTAAAGTACTCATTTTAACTACTGAGCTTTTAACTACATGATATATTATCTGTAACTGAAAACCTTGAGGGTACGTTATGCCCTAGAAAATATATTTTTGTATTCAGATATTAAACTGCAAGGAATTACAGCTCTGAGAACTGGTACAGCTCAGAAAAGCAGTAATAGTTATTTGAGTTTAAAAGCTACATTTGCTAGGAAAAATAATAAACCCACTAAATAAAGTGGAATAGAAAGCATAGGTGAACGCACATCAGTGAGAGCTTGGGATAAGCTCCTGGTGCTCGGAAGTGAATAGTAAAATTGCTTTTGACCCCATGGGACCACCATTTCACCTCTCTATTCTGAAATGCTGTTTTATTTTTTCTACATTTAGCCCTAAAAGGTGCACAGGAATTAAAGATGAGGAAAGGTAATCCAATAGATGAGCAAGATTAATGTAATGGCAACAGCTGCTACTTCATGAAAATAAACACTTCAAAAAATACTTATATGACTCTTGGGTTCATGCCTGGACTTCCCTCTTTCCTATATGTATTCATCCCCATGTGACATTTCTTCCGAAGTATTTCTAAGGATCACTTGACAAAAAAACACACAGGCAAAGAGAACTGCTTGTTCTGACCATGAGCAGAGCCTCATGGTCAGAACAACACATCTGGTATAATGACTCAAAGTGACTGCACCAACTGCAAATTTTCAAAGACTTCTTGTTTTCAGAGAGCACACCAGAAAGCTATCCTCATATAAGGGCCCCCACAATGCCATGCCAAAACAGCAGCACCTCACTTCCCTGAAACAGTAATTTTCTTGCCTGGTTGCACTGGTTGCTAAGGGAGTTTTTTTCATCACAGTCACAGATTTTACATCCTTTTCCACTAGCTAGGTCCCAGTAGCCAGAGGCACACTGGTCACAGGTTGTGCCCACCACGTTGGGCAGGCAAGGGCAAGTTCCTGTGGCTGGGTCACACAGACAGGCTGCTTCTCCCCCTGGGCACATAGCTGGGTGAACACCTGCCGGATTGCACATGCACTCTGGAAAAAGAAGGAAAATTACTACAGTAGACGATAACATAAGCGATGGACAATCAGAGCTGCACATAAAGCCCATGCTGTAGGTTTACTGAACACGTTTTTAATCTCATACAGCTTACCTATCTTTCTGTAATAACTTAGAAATACTATTTTGAGCAAATTTACTGGGAATGCTCAGTACTTTTAATAGTAGCACAAATATGAATAGAATGCAAAGAGGGTAAAGAGAA
This sequence comes from Psilopogon haemacephalus, assembly GCA_013396835.1. NCBI lineage: Eukaryota > Metazoa > Chordata > Aves > Piciformes > Megalaimidae > Psilopogon > Psilopogon haemacephalus. The sequence continues at coordinate 68,297 of VWZI01015445.1, forward strand.
GCTGATATACAGTGGGCAGTGGGACACCCCAATAAACCAAGTAAGCTAAGCCTTCCTTGTGAAGAGCCAAAAGTTCCTGCTTAACCAGTTCTAAAAGAAATCTTCCAACAATGGGCTTGAAACTGTGTTATAGAGATTCCCAGAAAAAGAATTTATTGAAAATACCTACAATTGTCTGGGCTGTAGAAATAAAGCAGGTTTGTGAAAACAGTCTTCATGAAACACAGAAGAAACTCTTGACTTGTTTTTGACTACATTCCTTGCCTTTCTGTTAGAAGTGCTCAGTTACTGACAGTGCCCTCATGGAGTCTATTAAGTTGTCTGAACAATCTCATTCTAACTTAATGAAAACAACTGGTAACACAGGGAGCTCAGCAAGGGATCACCTGGTTAACTGAGCATTGCTTAGTTGGCATCAACCAGCACCATGGATAAAAATATTTTATTCCTTTACCTTTATTCCTTCCTGAATGGGCTGAATGCACTTTTATTTTCCTAACAGAGAGTGCTGATTCCATTTCACAAATTAGTACTTCCTAGGAGTGATATGCAGTATGAGATTTAGTGAGACTTGGATGACAAAGAATTTGATAGCTGCCATACTAACAATTATTTTTATCACTGGAGCAAAATATATTTGGTCTTCTCATATTTTGCTCCATTCATCTGCTTTAGTTTTACTGTCCCTCCAAGGGTTAACCTCTCCCAGTAGCCTAATTTTTAATTTATTTTTTTTCTTGGCAGTAATAGGCAGTTTCAGTGCTGTTGCTTACTTACTTTGACAGTTGTGAAGGAGGGCTGAGCCAAAGTACCCAGGTTTGCAGAACTGGCAGTTTGCTCCGTGGGTGTTGTGTAAACACTTGGTGCATTCCCCGGTGACCCTGTTACAGGACTCTGGGTCTGTCACATCAATATTGTTATTGCAGGGACATGGAGCACATTCAAGCCTGGGGCTACTCAGGTTTTTGTAGAACCCACTAGGACATTCATCACACTGATTTCCTGTCAAGAGATGAAGGCAAAAATATTTGCTGGCTGATGGGAATTCAAGTGAAATATGTAACTTCCAGTAATATTGTTAAAAGACTCAGACTGCCTGTTCAAAGCACATTTCCAATGGAAAATATTCACCTGTTTGAGACTGTTGTACTTTAATCCTATGATTGGTTTAAATTATATCTCCCACACTAAAGTCTGATGGAAATGCACTCCGTTCATCCCAAATTGTTTTCACCAAGGAAGTCCTTTCATTAGGAGTAAACAGATAACCCCTCACATAACACCTCCAAACATCTATTTCCAGCAAAGTCCTCTCAATGACAGCAGTGAGGGCTGGCTATATTTGCAGCATTCTCCTGAGGGCCTTCACAGTGACAGCAGCATAAGAAGGTGGGAGTGCCCTTTCCTGGAGCAACTCAGGGTCTGGTATATCTACCCTCCTTTCTGTAACCCAGTGGAAGATCCCCAGATCAGATGAGCTCTGGGACACCCTCTCCTTGTTTGCTGGCATTGTAATTACTTCCGCACAGTATCTTAGTAACTGCCCTGATCAAGGTGCTACCTCTCTTCAATTTGGAAATCTTTCTGGGCAGGCTGATGTTGCTGGACCTATACCCAATCAAGAATGCTGCTACTTTGCCATGGTCCTCAGGACTAGAATCTTTCAAAGTCTCTAAGACCAAGAGCCTTGATGAGAAGAAGCAGGAGGAAGAAAGTCCAGAACTGAGGAGTGCAGTGGTTTGTGAGGATAGAAGTTTCCTGCATGAGAACCAATAAGGATCATGTTGGCCAACTACTCAAGGAAAACTGCTCTTAACTTATAAAGGAACCCGGCCTAAGTTAAGATGACAGCATTTGTTTTGATACTGTTTCTCAGCAGGATTTGCTTCTATCACTGGAGATCTTTCTAATGCCCAGGTGTAGGGAAACATCTTCAGTTCTCCCTGCAGAAATTCAAGCTAAGTCAACAGGATCTTAGGGAGCAAGGCATTATTCTGCATTTGAGACAGTTGAGAATGGAAACCTCATTTCTAAATATACCATTTCAATGGAGAAGCAGTTACGTTTGAGCATAATGTCAAAGCAAGATTATATGAAAAAAAATAAACCTCTGATTAGGAAATCATCAGCTCTTTTTGATGCTCTGTTCTACCCAATTTGGGCTTCCAATGCTTGTTTTTCAGAGGTAATGGACAATTGCAGTTCTCCTCACCTCTCCCCACCAGGTTGATATAATGCCTCTGGAAAAAGGAGGAGGTTTCTAGAGAGCATGTCATCATATTAATTTATGCCTTCACTCTTTCTATGTAGGTAAATCCCTTTTCCAAACATTAATTGCACAATTCTTTGTAGTCAGGACTTCCCCACCTAATTTCAGTAAATCTGAGTGCTATCTCTTTCATTGCTCTACTTGTAATTTCTGAACAGAGGATGGGCAGAAGATGGTAATTTTCCTCTCTTGTGTTAATTTTAATTGAATCAAAACCATTTCCTATTTTGCTTCATACCTGAATATCCCTTGAGACAATTGCAGACTAACTGTGCAGACTGCGAGTCCCGGTAACAGGAATGTGCAAAATACCTATTGCTTGTAGGTGTCCCAGGGCACATGCATGGGTGGCAATGCTCTCCATTCAGAGGGTTTCCATAATAGCCATCCATGCACCTGTCAAAGCAGCCAACACAAAGCAGCAGAAATTGTCAAGAGCTCCTTTCAATCCCTGAAGGTGAATCAATTTATATGTTTGTATAACAGATTTAACATTCTATCCCTGTTAGTTAGTATACAATATACCAAGCTGTTCTAAAATAGAAAATCAGAGTTGCATTCCCAAAATCTGGGGTAAAAAAACCTCCATGTTTTCAAGTAATATTTCTGAAGACTTTCATCTATTCTGGAACAATTTTAATCTAAATGTTAACATATATATATGTGTAGTGGGTTTGCAAAACCAACACAATATGATATCATGTACATATGACATCACACAGCTGAAAGCTGTTCTGTATTCATCTATCAGCACATATATTCATCTGTTTCCATATACACACAAAGAATGGTTGGCATGACATTAGAAAGTCCTGGCACAGAGAGAAAAAGCAACAATTAATTCAGAGAGTACTGCATCATTTAGATGCAGCATATGTATTGAAATCAGCCATGCTCTCTCTGACATGTTCTGCAGACCCAGGGTGACAGCCGTTTTGAGGTAGTGGTGGCTGTTCTGTTACCCATACAGAGTATGGAGAGGACTCACCCACTTCCACCACCCTGCTTGCCATCCCTGCCTCTGTGTCCCAGCCCTACATGGCATCAAAGCTGCAGCAATGCAGGAGCTCTTGAAAGCATCCCCAGCCTTTGATTTGCTTTAACATGGCAAATGGAAACATAATTCTTAGTACATATACAATCCAGACTAAAAGTCTTGGCTATTTGATTATTTTCACCCTCAGGTTGGGAGCTCCTGCATAGGCAAGGGGCAACAAGCATTTCAGTATCTGATTTTTAATCGATTTGCCACCTACAAGCATAATAGCCAAAGGCTTTGTTGTCCAAAAGCACTGAAAGATAAACTCAATAGGTTTCATAGGGAAGTCCTTAAAAGTAAATGACAAGGTCCAATGCCAGACTAAACTAAACAGTCAGCAAATTTAGTTCTGATGTCTCTGTTGAGCTGTGATATTGGTGCCAGTGTATAAAACAAAAGAGAGGAGCGCTATTTTCAACAGAGCCAGATAACATGGGAAAAATCATTTGTTGGTCATATGGAAATAATATGAACCAGTAAACAGGGAATGCTTATTTAAGCTCCTCAGAGATAATCGCAGGTATTAAAGCAAGCGTTCAGCATGAGTCTAGCCTCTTGGCAATTTAAAAACCAGCAGGAGTCAGCCTGTATTATATGCAGTGTTGTGCATGTCCCCAAACACATGGTGCCATAGCAACCAAATCTTAAATGCTTTCTTGCAGGGACCCTGCTGCAGTGCTCTGTGTGTGCATTACATTCACCTTCCCAGATGCATTTGCCAAACAAATAGGTACTTGCTATACTGCAGCTAGGCTCAGTTTAATACTGGTTTTCAATATATGTTTCCTGTTGAGGTCATTCCATGCATGGCCATCAGCTACATATTTCAGAGAGCACCAGTGCTTGGCTGAGCTTTTTCTCACTGCTCATCAACTTACCTTTCACAGTGGCTTCCAGCTGTAAACCCACGGCAGTTCAGACACCCTCCAGTCACCGGGTCACAAAGCTCTGCATAGCCATTGCACATGCAAGGACGGCAGTGGGGAAATCCAAAATACCCAGCCAGACATTGGCTGCAGTTCTGACCGCCCACCTTCCAGCGGCAGGAGCACTGCCCAGTCACCTGGTCACACAGTGTGCTCAGTGAGCCCTGGGGGTGGCACTCACATGCTGGAAAACACCGAAGGCAAAGCTGTGTCCTAAACATGTATTACCTCCAAACCTGCTCATCGCTGACACTGCTCCAAGGCAGTGCAAGCAATGGGGATGGAAAATCTATTATTTGAGGAAGTACTTTATACATTGCTTCACATATAATCATGAATTTATAGCCTTAAAGAGGGGAGGCATGCAGAAAGAGACAGATACTGATAGAGGGTAATGGCACTAGTGCTGGCTGTCAAGTACTCACCATAGCAGCCATGGGAGCCAAAGCCGTAGCTGCCCACAGAACAAGTGTCACAGCAGCGCCCCACAACATTAGCTTTGCACTGGCACTGGCCCCCCAGTTTACTGCAGCCGGCGTTCAGCGAGCCTTGGGGATTGCACTTACACGCTTCCACGGGGAAAGAAAATCAAAACAGGTTTGGTTGTAAAGGAGTGTGAGTGCTCTTGTGAACATGCAGATGTTACACTTAAACATAGAAAGGAAAGAGTTTGATAGTTCTCATAAGGAGTTCAGTAGTCACCGATGACCACGGCTTGGATTTTATTTGATGGCGATGGTGTATCAAGCACCTGCTCAGGTCTTAGCTTTAGAGCTTTCATATTCAGGTCACAGCGTTCAGCACGTATTTTGGGCAGGACAGCAGCTGGCGTAGCAAAATGTAGATCCAAAACGGAGATATCTCGGTGTCTACAAGGGTTAGATATAAATATAGAACTAGCTGCATCACAGGACATAACCTGCAAGCAGCCTCCACTTATGTATTGTTTTCTGCTTTCTGGATCCCTTTGTCTTACTCGTCAAGTGAAGCTGGTTTGCTAACTCAGAAGGGGTATTTGTCCAGGGTGCTCAGATGCCAGCAATAGAAAGAAAGCCAAAGTGCTGTGCTTCACTGGGAGAATCCCCTTAATATGGCACTCAGGCTAATGGGGAGTCTGCACAGCCCAAACTTATACCTATACCTCACTCAATAAATCTCTGAGTGAAGTACAGGTCCTTCTAAAAAGAGTCCAAATCAGATTCTAGGTTACATTCCAGTCCACTGTAGGCAAGGTTCCCTGAAAGGAGCTGGCCACCAAAGTTGTCCAGAAAGGTGTCTCTGATTACTGGAATTTCAGAGCAACTCCATTTCTCTGGGCCCAACACCAGGGAAGTCCCCTGTGACATGAAGCCTAGCTTGCCCTTTCCATGGTGGGTCCAGGAGACTCCTTAGGGCTTCAGACTCCACCTGCCACTCTCCCTATGCTGGAACAACCACTGAACTTTTCTTGGTGAATCTCTTCCAGCACATCAGCTTGTGTGCCTTTATGCTTGAAGTCCTACCAAAGCATCTGGCTGACCTGCAGCATTCTGTGAGAGGGCTTAAAAAATCCTGTATTTTTACAGCATCTAGAAAACTATAGAAGTTACTGGCCATCTGGTGAAGCTGCATTTGATTCAAATGCTCTTCAGAAAACACACAGTCACAGCTGCTCCATGAAGCTTATCAGGTGAGATGGACTTTGAGAGCCATGCCACCGAAAGGTATTAGCAGCACACTCAGAATTCAACAGGACATACCCTATGGATCCATACGTACTACATGCTGATCAGCTTCACTTACTAACACCAACATGGGCTGAGAGCTCTCCAGTCAACATTTCCTACAAAACCAAGTGAAAATCAGTAACTGCCTCAAAGAGCTGCCTGATCAGGTTGCTCCTTACCAACAGCACCATTGTGAATACGAGCTGACATGCTCACTATGAGCCGTGCGCATACTTCGGGCAGGACATGAGGTCCAACTTCAGATGCAATTTCAATACAATGATACTTCTGGTACTCCTCTAAATCCTTTTTACTGCACAAGTTCTCCACGGAGCTGATTCTGGGAATAAGTCCAAGCTTTGGAATTAAGAGGGAAAAGAAAACATTTTTGCTTAGATGTACTGAAACCCTGAATTTCCCACATTCTCTTACTGTGCCCCACAGAGCAAAGACAGAGGCCTGTGTTTTCAAACCTGACTTTGAGCTGCTCAGTCATCTAAACTGGCGTTTATTCTGAAGGTCTAGACATTCCACAAGTTCTTCAAATATAAGTGACTATGTATAAAAAGTCAGATTATATTAATATCTCAGATATACATTCAGAACTTGTTTTGCTTCTAACAGGTGCCATGTTGATGACTCCAAAAGCAGTATTTGGCCAGAAGTTTTACTTGTATTACTAAGATAGACAAAAATTGGCTGAAGGTTCTGTGTCCAAGCATGTACACCCTTTGTCAGGTACAGTTTTACAGAATTAATTAGAGGAAGAGATTTTAAAATATTTTTCTCAAGACAAAGACCCAAAACTACCATTCAGGACCTGACTTAGTGGGAGGAGTTTTCTTAATTAGATGCAGACAAATTACAGAGATTTAAAAATAAAACAAAAAAACACCTGAGTGAAGAAATTAATGAATTTATATCCTTAACCACAGCATATTGTCAGCATATGTGAAGTGTGTTCATAATAAATAAGCAACAGATAATCACACTCTATTATGTATTCAAGTATCACTTGAAGAGCTATTATGCATTAGAATTAAAAGCAATAAAATTCTGTCTTTCTGCAGAAAAAAACATGCAAACACAGTGCCAACAGAAGAAAGCAGAAGCACACTTTGCTGAATTTCTATTAAAGCACACTATAAGGTCTTGTAATGATAGGACGAGGAGTAATGGGTTTAAACTGGAAGAGGGGAGATTTAAACGGGATTTTAGGAGGAAGTTCTTCACAGTGAGGGTGGTGAGACACTGAGGAATGGGTTGCCCAGGGAGGTTGTGGCTGCTCCCTCCTTGGAAGTGTTCAAGGCCAGGTTGGATGAGGCCTTGAGCGACCTGTTCTAGTGGGGAGGTGCTTCTGCCTATGGCAGGGGGGTTGGAACTGGATGATCTTTGAGGTCCCTTCCAAGCTAAACCATTCTATTATTCTATAAATGACTTTAAAATATTTTTAGTAAGTCTGTGTAAAAACCAAAGTCACACTGGTATAAATACAACCTCAAGGGCAAAGTGACAGAACTACTTACTGAGTCAATCAAGATGAACAATTCTGCCATTGGGTCAGAGGCTGAGGGCTGAGAGAAATACACATCCACAGAATATTCTGTTCCTGGCTCCAGGCAGACTGGAGTTTGAAGAAGTGCAATCCTGTTCAGAAGAAATACAGCACAGTTATAGCCAGGAGTTGGGACAGTGCAAGCCCTCTCTCCCCTCTGTGCCTGCACCCTAATGTCTGCAGCCCAATGCAAGCAGTGCTACTGCAGGGAGCATTCTTGACCTCACTGCACCCTTTGGGAAAGCTGAAAAGCTTCTGCCTGGATAGTTCACCAAGTGCAATATAAACCTGGTGAGATTAAACTGAAAATGGCAGGTTTTACTACTTCGAGCACAGGAGTTTGCAACTCACTCTTCATATTTGTCCTTTCCTGCCTCTGCTTGATCAAGACTTGAGTCACATCCTCTTGGATCCTCTATTCTTTACGTAGGTCCAAGCTGAAAAGCTGGTTTTGAAAGTAGGCTAGAACAGTGAATTTAAGTCAGTATTTCCTTGCTATAATAGCTGCCGCTGGATCTTTGCCAAAGCAACAGCTAATGCCAGCAGGATCTCAGACTGCTCTCCTGGCTTGGGCCAGGAGTGTGTGGCCATTGCCACACTGAGTAATGGAGCATCAGACTGTTCCTTTGAACCTATGTGGTACTGTGGTGTGACAGCGACAGGAAAGGCCACACACGTTTCTAACATTCCCACACTTTAGTTGCTTTGCAGTGCTTCAGTAAGAGATTTGCAAACAGAAAATCTACAGACAAAAAGACAAGAACAGTCAGACCTCTTTGTAGCTGGGAGAGGCAAGGCATGTGGCTCCTGTGAAAGGCCTTTGTTTTGGCAATGTGAACTTGACAAACTACCAGCAGGCTGGAGAGCAACACTTGCTAGCCAGTCTTCCAGTGACTGCAAACAAAGGGAAAAAATACCGTAATTTTTTGCCTCTGAAAAACCCACTTTCTCTTTGCCAGGGCTACTAAAAGCCACTTGCAGTGACAAAATAGATTTTCTCTTTGTCCTGTGAAAAATGCATTGTATTTGCAATGGCCAACTGAAGAGTGAAGACAGAAATGAGACCTTAGCTGGTGCAATGGAAACAGCTTTGTAAAAGTCATTGGAATTGTTTCCTTAACATGGTACTGTCCTGGAGATATATTTCATTATCTGTCTCCTCTTACATCTAATAAGGAATCAAAAATATGAAGACTTTGTGACAAAAGTCTCATCTAACCCTTAGAAGGAAAAAGCTATATCCAACCAGCCCACAGCAAAGTTGTTCTCATATTTTAAGACATGGGGAGTTTTGTTTGCCTCAGAATGTCAGTAAGAGAACAGTGGAAAGAAGGAGGATTTCAACTGGTGGGATTGTCCCAGGGAGCTGCAAGCTGAAAGAGCAGCTTGGTACAAATACTAGTAACAATAAAACACTTGCCTGTGTTTCTGAAGACTTGGGTTTAACCAGATTTGGGTTAACAGATTTCTCTAGACATGTCTTCATCACTGAAAAATTTTGTTCAGGCAAAAAAAGAAGATTTTGGCTATTTCCTCACAATTTTCAGACATCTCAGAGCCAGCTGGAGCAACTGGGAACCTGGATGCCCACAAAAGCCCTGGATAAATATCTACTCAGATCACTCCAGCCTGTGCACATTTTCCTGCACAGAAAATCCCAGCTAGAAATGCAAGATGCTCATCTAAAAGGAACTACATTTTGTACATCTGCTTTGTGAACAAGAGTCCAGTGCAAGCAAAGATACTGAAAGAGGAACCCCAGAAGATGAAATCTTGGCTGATGTTTGCACTGATTTTTCAGAGTGGAAAAGGCTAAGGGAGGGCATATTACTTGGTTTATAAAGATGAAAAGGCAAACAGTTTTCATTTAAAATGCACAGTGGGACAAGCTGCTGCATCCTATTACTGACAGAAGAGACCCTGCATCGATCACAGTATCACAGGACCCACAAAACATCACAAATACCTGAGGTTCATAACGAATCGTGATATCAAAGTCCATAGCAAAGGGAATGTTGTTGATGACAAATCTCAGCCCAGCTCCATTGGGAACTCGGGCAAAGCCTGGTCCTGTCCATGTGATGGATCGACCAGGGCCTGGCTGCCTGAAAACCATTGTCACAGCTGAGTCCTGTCCAAATTGTATAGCACCCTGCAAAAAAACCACATTGACATTCTCAACAACACACAGAGTCAAATTACAAAAATACAAACTCAGAAAAAAAAGAATTACATATTTTTGCCATGTTGTTTACTCATTTTGGTCATCAGCCAGCCTGAACAAGCTTGAGATCAACAATTTAGGAACTCTCCCAAGTGCAGGATCACAGAATCATCTGTGTTAGAAGAGACCTCTGGAGATCATCTAGTCCAACCACATTGCTACAGTAGGTTCGCCTAGAGCAGACTGCCAAGGATCATGACCACAACAGCAATGAGAAGGACTAGAATAATGCATGCAACTCTATATATTTAGCATCTCCAAGCATTCATATTGCAGATCTTAAACAGGTTAAGCTTGGTTTGATATATGGCTGGACTTCTCATTGTAAGCCAGACAAATAAATATCAATACTTGCAATGACAAAGGCAGCAGCATTTACATGTAGTATGTTAATGTATTGGTAGACCTGAATACTTGAATACCATCTTGAATACTGTGTTCAGTTTTGGGACCCCCAGTTTAAGAGGGACAGGGATCTGCAGGAGTGGGTCCAGCAGAGGGCTTTGAGGATGATTAGGGGGCTGGAGGGCATGCCTTATGAGGAGAGGCTGAGGGACCTTTTTAGACTGGAGAAGACTTGAGAGGGCATCTAATAAATGTTTATACATATCTGAGGGCTGGTCAGGAGCAGGGGGGACAGGCTCTTCTCACTTGCTCCCTGGGATAGGACAAGTAGCAATGGATATAAGCTGCGGCTCAGGAGGTTCCACCTCAACACAAGACAGAATTTCTTTACTGTAAGGGTCCCAGAGCACTGGAACAGGCTGCCCAGAGAGGTTGTGGAGTCTCCTTCTCTGGAGACTTTCAAGGCCTGTCTGGATGTATTCCTCTGTGATCACTGCTAGATTGTATGGTCCTGCTCTGGCAGGGAGGTTGGAGTCAGTGATCTCCTTGAGTCCCTTCCAATCCCTAACATCCTGTGATCCTGTAAACTTTTTGGAAAATGTAAAATGTTGGAAATGTCTTGCAAGCAGAACAACAACAGAGCTCTTCTCTTCTAAGCAATTCATTGAACCTGAGTCCACAATGGCACTGGAAAGAGTAGAGCAAACCTGTCAGTGTGAATTACAAAATGTCCAGCCCAATTGTGTATCCCAAAAATTAATTTAATTTATGACAGGACTGTAATGTCTTAAGACTGTGAATTCCATGTGCTCAGACATTCTGTTGCCCTCTGTTTCAAAACAAAATGTTAGCATTTGCTGTAATCGTAAGATTCAGGCACCAAATTACCTGTTCCAATCCAGATTTTCTTACACTTCGTTTCTTGTTCCTGTTTAAGACAATCTTCCCATTTTCAATCATGAATTCATAACCTTGCTTCTGGAAGTAGATGTCGCACCTTGGAAGAGTGCTTGGATTAACCTATGAAGTAATGAGAAAACAGTAGCACTGTCTTAGCAATTCTAAAGGGTAGATAAGCAGATAAATGAAAATTTGCATTCTTAAAAAAAGCTCTATCCTTAGCTGGGTGAAAATCTCAACTATGGTGCAGTAGCTGCTCAAACCCTGTTTCCTCACTCTCTTAAAATTAACTTGCACTTCCTCTCATAAGCTATGTCCCACATCTGTTTTCCATTTAATTATGGGACATCAGGATGACAACTGGTTGTGATTATAGTTTGATATTTGTGGATGTGACCCGCAAATAAACATTTTTTTTCATATTATTATTATTCCTTTTCTATAGCTTCTGGAAAACACAGCAGAGAAGAAATGTTAGTAAAGGCAGAAGAAGGGATGCATTCCAGACTTGTACTCTGCATGGGTAGCAACTACCACCATATTGAAGAAAAAAAAAACTCTAAAATCATTATAGATGAATGTCAAATTCTTGAGGAAATTTGCAGCAGGAAAGAGTCCAGTGGAGTGGAGAGGAACTTGATTTACAGTGTTAAAGATTCCCAGAAATACCAGTTTGTGAAGGCTGTTGTCAACTCAAACACTTTCCTCTAATTTAAATAATGACATTAATTTCTCTAAATCATGCTAGACCAGCCCACACTTCAGAAGCAGCACAGGCAGCTTGGCAGGTCACACTATGCTGTTGCAACTATCCCTTGGTATCAGCCAGCTATGGGATAGTCATGTCCATGAAGAACAAGGATGACTGGAGGATAGTCAAGGGACTTGCATTGTATCTTGCTGCTGAAGAGTTGATCTGGCAGCTCTCCTCAGCTGCTGTGCCATCTTGCATGGATCCTCTTTCACTACGACACTTAAAAAGCCAACTACATACCAAAGGTGCAGAGCCATAAAGGATCTTTGCATGCTCAGCTTCGTAAATATAATAATCCAGGGGTAAAAAGAAGTAGCCTGCAGCTGGCTCATTACATTTTCGGCTCACAATGTTGGGAAGACACTTGCACTGACCATCCTTTGGTGAACACCTAAGGTAAGAGTTGGTAAAGGAAGAATGTCAGTGAGGCATGCCTGGGTTCTCAGAGCATGACAGCAGCTCAGACCCGCTCTTGTTTCATCTTTGCTTAATTTCTTCCACTCTCAGATTGTGTTCCCTATTGAACTTCTTCCTACCCCCCATCCCTGCAGTTGCTGATGCTGAATTTATTCAATGCTACTTTTTCATCCCTTAGGAGACATTACCTGCTTTGTCCTTCTCTGTCCATTCCAAACCTGAAACACAGATTCTTTTGTTTCCTGAGCATCCATTATTACCTATTCCCGTATTGATTTCTTCTGTTTCTGTCTATTACTGTGTCTATCACTATGCTGAAGCATCTATCACCTGCAATTTTGGAGGCATGACATGAGATCAGAAGGACCTTTGATTTGATGCAATAAAGTAGCTGTCATATACTTGCACCATTATTTAACAGATCAGTTACTAGCTTTGGCTAACCTGCTCACAAGGAGCTGCTTTATAGCATCAGACTGTGTGCTCCAATGTCTAATAGCAGTAGAGAAGACCCTTGAACCACAGACTTCTGGAGGAGTTCAACAGAAACCAAACCTTCTTCTAAACATATATATTTTTAATAGGAGTCACTATGTTAGGAAAAAAAAGATATTTCTAGCTTTTGAAATATATGTAGAAAGCCAAGTTACAAATGGCATCGCTAACTTACTTCCAATTTCTCTTAATATTAGGGCCTCTGGTTTTCTCAAGTTGAGCAGTTTATATTTTATATTAAATCTCAGCCTAAACTGCTTCAAAGATGGCTTCAAAGGAAATTAATTTCTAAGATTCCAGCCTGACTTTACATTCTTTCTATACAATGAAATTGTCTACGGTCTATTTTCCCATTTGTATTGAGACACTAGTGTAATCTAGTGTAAGAGTTTATAAGAATTAAAGCCAAGAAAGAACCTGAAGAACATTAACTTACAAGTTATTTTGAGATCCACCAATATCACAGTCACATGCAGAACAGCCATATGAGCTGTTGCCAAGACCCCAGTATCCTACCTGATGAAAAAAAAAAAAAAAAAGAGTAGAATGTATTTTATGGCAAATGGTAAAGTATGTAAAGCACAACAAAATTTACTTCATCCTCTGGATGAATGATGCTCTGGAGCACTACTGTGCTACAGCCTGTGCTTGGCTATTGGTGATTGCTTCTCTTGCCAGATTACACAGGTGCTTAGCCTCTATGAGAAGAGCCAGATATCTACTAATCTCTGCAAGCAATATGCTCTGTGAACAGCAACGATGGCTTGAGGGCATGACTTTCCATCTCCTTTCCTCCTTGGGAGTGGTCATTCTAGTGCAACTTGTTTGCACAAATGTTTGCAAGCAGTAAAAAAAGAACCAGATGTGCCAATGCAAAATGGAAGCATACAGCTGTAAAATTATTTTAAATTGTGATCTTTTGCTTTTCTGGTGGGGGATGGGAGAGAAGACTTCAGAAAACACGCGCAGAAGTAGTAACAAAACCTGAGCACGTACAATGCATTTTTCACAGCGTCGCCCTGTGGTGAACTGCTGGCAGAGGCACTGTCCCGTGGCAGGATCACAGACGGAGAAAGGCAGAGTGCCGGAGGGATCACAGTTGCAGGCTGCAGGAAGAGAAATGTGTGGTTACCTCTGCATGCCCCTGTAACGGCAGCAGGGCTGGCATTCGCTTTAGATGTGGCATCAGCTTGACAGGCTGTCTCCGTCCTCCAGACAGATGCTCTGCAGATAGACGTGCCCTGGCACCCTGTGACCCTCAGACTGCCCTTGGGGGATGGCATGTTTCCTCAGTGGGTACCCTCTCGAGGGGAAAGCAGGGGCTCTGCTCCAGTGCCGTGTGTCATGTGCTGTGTGCTGATTTCCACTGCGCAGTCCTTCTATGTTGACGACTGCCACACCGTGGGAGTAACGATGCTGTGCTGACAAACCCACAGTGTGCCTGGATAGGGACAGGATGTGCTTTCCTTGCTGTAACAGCTGGCTGGAAGCTCTTACTGCAAGACAGCAGCTCCTGCCGTCGCAATGCTGCTTTGTGCTGTGCAGAGTCCAACTATCCTAACAGCCCATCTGTGGGTTTTCATTCACCCTTATACTGATTTTGATGCCCAAGTAATTTTCATCTGTTTTAATCTTTCCTTTCAGATACATTACATATTTAACAATCCTTCTATTAACAACAGCCTGATCTGCTATAGTACAGCATGTATTCTGCAAATGATCTTACGCCTTTTCAGTCTCGGATGCAGCAGCAGAAACATTAGATGTCATTGACACTAAATTATAGTAGGCAGCTAGGTATTTTGTGAAGCAGGTAGCGCATTACTGCGTGCATCTCTGCATTCAGCTAGCTTAAAAATACTTCAGACAGAAGAATAAAAGAAGTGGTTTACACACGCTGACAGCCCAGAGGGTCACTGTTGCTCAGCCCGTAGTAGTTTGCCCTGCACTTGTGACAGCGGACACCTTCCACATTCTCCTTGCACTGACACCGGCCTGCCACCGTTCCCAGAGCAGGATCCGTGCGGCCTTCACACACGCCGTTGTGCAGTGCACCTTCTGGGTCACAGCTGCAGGCTACAGGCACACAAAAAAGGTGTAGAGGCACATATAAAAGAGCATTTAGAGAAAAGCATGAAACACAGTTATAGAGCCACTGGTAGGCACAGATTCAGCATTCTTGCAAAGATTAGCGACGTTCATCCACATTCACTGTGTTGGATGCTTTACAGTTAATGCACAGCTGCTGTTAGGAAATATTATGGGAACGCCTTCATGATGCATCCCATTTTTTCCTAAGCCACTATCCATTTCTCACGGTAGAGCGGGCGTCTACCACACCACTCCCCATGGGCTCCTTAAAGATGTTTCACAACAATCAATTACTACAATTAAATTACACTTAGACCGTTTTCCCCACCCTATGTTAGATACTGAATTTAGCTTACCTTTCAGAGAGACCTTTATGTCTGAAAGACTATTTTTTCTTGCATCTGATAGGTATCTAGCAAAAGTTATTACCCCTCCCACATTTTACACATCTTCTGTAATCTCTGATTATTGCGGAAGCAACAACTCTACTGCTATCCATATTTATATTGATGTTGTTCAAGAAAGATGACACTCCTGCTGCATTTCTAAGCTCAGTTTAGCAATTAGTTGGAATGTGCAGCTCTTTTTACAATGTCAGTTCAAGGATGCAGTCATGCAGCAGCTCCAAAACAGTTTGGATGTTACAGGTTTGGTATTATTTTTACAATCATATGAATATTTAAGCATGGAGATGCCATAGGGTTCATAGAATCACAGAATGGTTTAGGTTGGAAGAGACCTCAAAGATCATCCAGTTCCAACCCCCCGCCATAGGCAGGGACACCTCCCACTAGATCAGGTCGCTCAAGACCTCATCCAGCCTGGCTTTGAACACATCCAGGGAGGGAGCAGACACAACCTCCCTGGGCAACCTGTTCCAGTGCCTCACCACCCTCACTGTGAAGAATTTCTTCCTAACATCCCGTTCAAATCTCCCCTCCACCAATTTGAACCCATTCCCCCTCGTCCTGTCATTACAAGACCTTGTGAACAGTCCCTCCCCAGCCCTCCTGTAGGCCCCCCTCAGATACTGCTAGGCTGCTATAAGATCTCCTCGACCTTACAGCAGTCCTTCAGTCCAAAGAGAAACTAAACCACCCTGTTTTGAGCAGTTCTTACAGAAGCTAAAAAAAAAGGAAAGCTTACGGAGGCATGCCTGAGGGTCTGAGATGACTTTGAGTGGATCCTGGTAGAAGAATTGCTTGCACTGGTCACAGTGTTGCCCTGTGGTGTTGTCCTGGCAGTCCTCACAAACACCACCACTGACCCCACCACTGGCCTGGTACATGGCCATGTCAAAGTGGCATCTGTTAGAGTGGCCATTGCAGTTACACCCTGAAAACAAAACAGAGATTGGCTTTCACACCGTGATTCCCATAATTGAGATCTTGTCAACATTGCTATGTACCATTAACACAGAGTTACATGATTTCATTGCCCCAGCAAGAATATAGCTTCCCAGGCTGTGCTTTACAGCTAGAGAGTACCATTGGAGACTTACAACACAACTGGACTCTGCACTTGGAAAAGTACCATGCAAGGGAGTGTCCTCATACAGTGGGGAACACTGCCCCACTTAAGAAAGATCTACCTGAATATTTGTTACAGATCACAGAATCACAGAGTGTTAGGTGTGGGAAACAACCTGCAGAGATCATTGAGTCCAACCACCCCTGCCAAAGCAGGATCAATTAGGGCAGACTGCACAGGAACATATGCAGGCGGGTTTTGAAAGTCTCCAGAGAAGGAGACTCCACAACCTCTCTGGGTAGCCTGTTCCAGTGGTCTGTCACTCTCACCATAAAGAAGTGTCTCCTTGTGTTGAGGAGGAACCTCCTGTGTTCTAGCTTGTACCCATTATTCCTTGTCCTACCACTGGGCATCATGAGAAAGAGACTGGCACCTTCTTCTTGACACCCACTTCTCAGACATTTATAGACACAGGTAAGATCTCCTCTCAGACTTCTCATAACTAAACAGCCTCAGTTCTCTGAGTCTTTCAGATCCTAATATATTGTTCTGGTACATCCTATATTACTTATTATTATAGTAAAAAATAATTTAGCCTTGTCTAAATTCTTCTTTCATTCACATGAAAAAACATTTGAAAACAAGTGAATGAACTGTCTTCCATTAGTTGCTTTTTCCTGTTTATTAGTTGTTTGGTTTTTTTTTCTATTTATGAAAAATAACAACATGAAAAAACTCTCCTTGTAAGGCAATACAGCACTGATGGATACAGGAATCTTCTAGATAAGGCATGGAAACCCAGAAACTGAGAAACCCATATTGGGCTGGATCTGTGTTACACCCACCCCCCAGCCTCTCAGGTGTTGAAAAAAAAGAAAAAAATTAATTTGAGTTACGTTTGCAAGCATTATCTTGAGTCCCTTCAGCTGGCCTCCAGGGAGCATCATTGTAGAAGTCTTTACATCTTTCACAAGACAAACCTTCAGTGTTATGGTGGCAGATGCATCTCCCATGGACCTG
>VWZI01015445.1:85718-129586 GCA_013396835.1 Psilopogon haemacephalus
GGTGGACTTCCCTGGGCAGGGGTTGGACTTTCTGGTCTCCAGAGGTCACCTCCAGCCCCTACCATTCTCTGGTCTGCAGAGGTCCCCTCCAAGCCCTGCCACTGTGTGTGTTTGTCCTGCTGGGAGCTGTGGCCCTTGCAGCAGAGGGTCCAGAGCACTGTGGGCAGCAGGGAGGGGAGCAGGCAGAGCCCAGGATGCAGGAGATGGAGCACAGCTGGGTGAGCCCTGGCCTGGAGCCAGCACTGCTCCCACTTTGGCTGCAGTGGGTGTTCATTTTCTAGCCCTGCTTGCCCCCTGGTTCCTGCAGAGCTGGTGGCAGTGCAGCAGAGCTCACCTGAGGGCAGCCTGAGGCCATCCTTGGCACTTTGGGTTTCTCCTTAAGGCTAGGGTCAGGAAATGGTGCTGGTGCTGAGGGAGGCAGCAGAGCAGCTGGTTTAGTGTTTCCCAGGCCCTCAGCCCCTCGGTGCTCTCTGTTTGGCTCTGGCTGTCTCCCCAGGGAGGCAGAGCTGGGCAGCAGCAGGGCCTGACCCTGCATTCCTCCCTCCCTGCAGGGCTGCAGAGCTGCTGGCTGGGGACAGATGCCGCAGGGGAGGGGAGGGGAGGGGAGGGGAGGGGAGAGGTATTTCAGCAAGATCAGGAAAATTCAAAGCTCTTTGGCTCCCTCAGCTGACATAATTTTCAGCTTTGACCAAAAGATCTGAAGAATACTCACTGACTTGAACCAATGTTAGGCCACTGAACAACATTTAGAAAAAGTACTTCAGGAGATATAAAAGGACACTTTAACTTTTTTCCCCCTACAAGTATCTCTATTGAGATATATATTTTCCAGGAGAAAACCCCATTTGTTCACAGGGAGAAAGAACTTACTACAATCATGTTCCTGAATTTTTCCATAATCCATTTTTCATGGCTTATCTTTGCATTATCAGCTGTTCTTTGTGCCAATACCTCCTCTCCTTCTGCAAAGCCCCTGAGCCCGCTGGAGTGTGGAACGCACTCAAGTGGCCATTCAAGTCTACACACACCACAGGCTACTTACTGCATTACATTTGCATCCTTAGAGCTCTGGTATTTTCATGCTATTACCAACATGTCTTGTTCCAGTTGCTAGTGCCAACAAAGAGACAGCTTCTGATCAACGCAACCCAAGGTTTTAAGGGAAGAAGCTGTACGGAAACATTTTACATCTTGGAGTTGCAAATGGTCAATCTAAAGATTATTAGAGATCTTCCTTCCTCTCTCTTCTTTCATCTCAGCCTTCCCCCCAGAACAGCAGGTAGGGACTGCCGTAGTTGGAGGCGGTGTTACTGACGCACCATCCTAGACTGATGGAAAACATCTCCCCGCAGATTCTGCATAGGCTCACACTGGCTGGCGTGGCCATTGCAGAAGCAGCTGCCCCGCACAACCATCTCATAGACAGCATAGTAGTACTTCTCCAGGCGATTGCTGTGTCTTCTTCCAAGCAGAGCATCCCCAAGGGTGTGGAATTTAGTAAAATTGATCCTTAAGTTTGTCAGTGTAATGAGCTCTGAAAGGAAAGAAGAGAAATCAAGATCCCAAGTTCACTCAGAAATAAACAGTTTGAAACCTTCAGCTTGGATCAGTCATCTAAGAATTCACCCCCATACTGAAGAAACAGTGAAAATTATCTGATATTGCCTAATACCAATAACCCACTAGTGCCACTCCTAGTACACAGATGCCTAAGTGCTAGAACCCTCCTTTGTATGGCTTTGGCCAGGACCAACTTGTGTATTCCCAGCCACTGCCTTCATGGGTTCATGTATGCCTCTGGGATTTCTCCCAGAAACCACTCTGGGATTGGGACACTTGATTCCAGAGGGAAACACAGTTTAGCTGCATGGATGAAGTCTGCAGAGCTGTGCTGTTTGCCCTCAAGGCTACAGGACAACACTGGACAGTTTTATTTATTAATATGGATGTCTCTCTAAGATCTTTAGGTACTTAATTTTCAACATCATTGACTTATACCAGCTGAGCTGTTGATCCTTGCAGTGCACAAAAACACCATCAAAGTATCTCTGAGAAAACATGTACTGTCCATACCTTGGATATATGGCAGATATGGATTTTCTACTTCAAAACTGGGATCCAAAGCTTTTAAAACAACCTGCAAAACACTGAAGCTATTACTTTGGGATATAAAGAATGTCACTTGAGATTAAGTAGTTATTAATGCCACTTTACTGATCCCATGAAAGAAAAGAACAATGCTGCAACCCACATTCAGCAAGTGCTTTCACCCTTTCAACCTAGCCTTGGCTAAGTGAGGCAAAAAGACCTTTTGGCGGATTGACGTGTCAGGGAGAAGGAAAAGCGATGCTCTAGAGTGGTGTAGAGACAGGATGAGCTACCACCCAAAGGGACTGAAGGACAGACCCCTCCCTGCCTTTAGGACAGAAGCCAATGGAGAGTCAAGATCTTTTTTGAGGGGGACTTCCATGTGAATCTGGCAACCAGGAAAGAACACTAGAAGGTTTTGTACATGTTGTTTTATGGATTCATTTGGATGTGAAAATGAGCGTAAAATACGATATTTATTGTTTCCTCCTTACTTCAGCAAAGTCAACAACAGCATTTCACATCTCAGAACCTGTGGAAGTGAATCTGGAAGAAACACATGAGAGACTTTGATCCACAGAAAAGTAGACACATACGATCTGAATTCATACACAGACACTTGGCAGTACCTCGCCTTCAGTGGAGGGCTCAATGTCTGAGTATCTCGAATCACAAATGATGTCTTCCATACTTTTGGCTGGCCCAGATGAAATGTTGGGAAAAGAAGCTGCACAGTCCTGTGCAAAATATCTAAACACTTTCCAGGTCTGTCCAAAGTCAGTGGAGCGCTCAACCAACATTGCTGCAGGCCGAAAAGTCTGCAAGAAACATTATTTCAAGAACTATTTAACCAGATATTGATAAGACACCTCAGGGGTTGATATATTGACATTCTTCTTTGGGGATGCCAACAGCTACCAATTAAAATTCTGTCTTCAGGAGCTCGTAGGCTCACTGCAAGACTAATGTCCTGGTTACATCATTCCATGAAGAGGCTGGGTTTTTGTTTTGAACCACTCTCCTGCAAAAGGGAAGAGTAACTTTTCATTTAGATACAAAACTACATTCTAAGTAAGGACGTTTACCACAACTGTGTAGGAATTTTGTAGGGAAAAAACCCCAACGTTGTAGAGATTTGGATCATAACGGATGTGCATGAGAAGGTTGAACTAAATTTGAAAGAGCAAATGCAGTTCAGAGATGTTGCAAATTTTTAGGGCTCGGTTTTGTAATTTATTTTCCTGATTTAATTCTGAGATTTATAGAAAACAGGATCAGAAGGCACATGAATAGGAAGGTATTCAGTCTATGCTGCTTCCCTAAGGCAGGATCAGCTGTAGCTTAACCATACCTGACAGGTGTTTATCTAACCAGTTCTTACAAACCACTAGAGATGCAGCTTTCACTGCCTCTCTAAGCAATTTACCCCTGTGGTTAAGTAATTAGTGTGTAACATTACATAATAGCTCTGGCAAAAGATGTACCTTAAAAGTCAGGATAAGGTGGCTGAACTGGAACAAAGTTTCTAGGTCCAATCTAATGCTGACATGGTCAATGCCTGAAAAGAGAATGACAATGAAACAAAGAGCACAAAGCACACATTGGAAAGGTTTCCTTCCCACAGGGAATTTCAAGGTGCATTTTCCATCACAGCAGCTGGGCTCCTTAGGACATCCCCTGTGCTCTGACCTGTCATGCAGCTGGATCACTCTCTTGTGGACAATGCCATGTGCTGCCTTTCTGGAACTGACAATGATGCATGTTACTGAGACTGCAGGAGGCAGCTAAAGGTCCTGTTCAGATCATCTGAACAGTAAGTGATGGTGATAGTAAGATTATGGGTTCATGTCTTCCTGCACCCAGCTGGATTTTTTAAAAATCTGTTCAACTTTTGAATTATTATTTCTAAGAAAAAAAAAAAAAAAGAATAAAAGTATGGAGTTTTCTTCATGCTAAACAGATCTCTTGAACGGTTTTATACTGACAGACTTAAAATTCATCACTGCATCAGGCATCTTCCAAAATTGCAGTGAGTATGGAAAACACCTCACAATTCAGACATTTGCATGTTGAGAGCTGCAAAAGTTCAGCTAATATCCCCATTGTTCACATCTGCAGACAGCATCCCAGCGCTCCTGCTGATTGGGCTGTGCATGAGACCTCATCCCAGAAGAAAGATGGGGAGAGCAAGAAAAAAATCCCCTCACAGCTGGCCCACAGCTTTACTGGCAGTGGTGTCCCAAACTGGCAAGAGTCGCTTTCTAAACTCCATGAAAGTAAATTCTGTATTGGTGAGTCAATCTAGAGGTAACAGTATCAAACTTTTTCTATACCTTAATTTCCACACAGTCAGGTATTTTTTAATCTATTAACTGGATGCCAAATAAGATAGAGGCTATTCCTCCTCATATGCCTTCACAGAGAAGCTTTAAGGATATCTTCAACAAGAACAGTGGGATTGAGTGTGCCCTCACCACGTTTGCAAATGATGCCAACTGAGTGGTGCAGTTGACATGCTCAGGATGGGAAGCCAACCCAAAGGACCTGGAGAAGCTCAAGAAGGAGGCCTTTGTGAACCTCATGTGCTTCAGCGACACCAAAAGCAAGGTCCTACACCTGAGTCAGGGCAACCCTCAATATTGATACAGGCTGTGGATGAAAGGATTTTGACATCTGCCCTGTGAAGAAGGTACTGGTGGATGCAAAGCTGGACATGAGCTGACAACATGGGCTTGCAGCCCAGAAGGCAAACCATGTCCTGGGCTGCATCAAATGAACTGTGGCTGGCAAGTCAAAGGAGGTGATTCCACCCCTCCACTTGACTCTGGTGAGACACCACCTGAAGTACTGTGTTCAGCTCTGGAGTCTGCAAAACAAGAAGGTAAGGGACCTGTTAGAGCAGGTCCAGAGGAGGCCTACAGAAATAATCAGGAGAATGGAACATATCACCTAATGAGAAAAGGCTGAGGGTGTTGGAGCCTGGAGAAGAGAAGGCTTCATGGAAAACTTGTTGAAGCCTTTCAGTGCTTAAAGAGGACTAAAAGAAAAATTCAGACAAACTTTTTATCAAGCCCTGTTACAATAGGACAATGGATAATGGTTTTAAACTAAACAAGGGTAGATTTAGACTAGATATATGATTTTTTTTTTTTTTCTACAATGAGAGTGATGAAACATTGAACCATTCTGCCCAAATTGGTGATAGATGCCAAGTAAGAAAAGGGAGGCTATTTTTCCCCTGTACTCAGCACTGGTCAGGCCACACCTTGAGTATTTTGTCCAGTTCTGGGCCCCTCAATTCAAGAGAGATGTGGAGGTACTGGAATGTGTCCAGAAAAGGGTGACAAAGCTGGTGAGAGGCCTGGAGCACAGCCCTGTGAGGAGAGGCTGAGGGAGCTGGGGTTGTTCAGCCTGGAGAAGAAGAGGCTCAGGTGTGACCTCATTGCTGTCTGCAACCACCTGAAGGGAGGTTGTAGCCAGGTGGGGGTTGGTCTCTTCTCCCAGGCAACCAGCAACAGAACAAGAGGGGACACAGTCTCAAGTTGTGCTGTGGGAGGTATAGGCTGGATATTAGGAGGAAATTCTTCCCAGAGAGAGTGATTTGCCATTGGAATGGGCTGCCCAGGGAGGTGGTGGAGTCACCATTCCTGGAGGTGTTCAAAAAAACACTGGATGGGACACTTAGTGCCATGGTCTAGTTGATTGGATAGGGCTGGCTGATAGGTTGGACTGGATGATCTTGGAGATCTCTTCCAACCTGGTTGATTCTATGATTCTGTTCTATGATTCTTAAAGGTCTCTCTCAACCCAAACTATTCTATGATTCTATGATATTAGTGAAGAACTCTACTACAGAGAAGTCTGTGACAAAATAAACACATGACACTAAGAGTGCTGATAGCCAGAGTTTATTTAATTATTTCCTAAATGATTAGTGCTTTACACTGCAAGCACTGTTTGTTTGGGGTTTTTAAAATGGGTATTTGTGTTTTAGGCAGTTTGTCATTACACATCTGTAGGCAAATGAATCTTTTGCCACAAATCACATTTCCCTGAAAGGCAGATACCATGTGAAAAATACATGGCCGCTGTATATAACACATCACTGCCACAGCTCCTCTGCCCAGCTCTTGAAGATCTGCAGATAAATAAGCCTTTCTGAAATACTATATTGTTACACACAAATAGGTTTAAATCACTCTACAATGCCAAATCAAAAACAGATGCAGTTTTGCTTCATTTATCCATGAAGGCAACCTGGTGAATGCCAACCACACAAACCTCACAATAAGATTATTCTGCAATAATATTTTCTTAAACTTACCATTTTCTGATTGCCACCACTTCTTTTTCCTGTCAGTCTGAAAAGTTGTGATAACATTTTCAATGAGGTGACTGTTGGTCTGTGTATAAGGATTATAGGGGTATCTGGAATCACAGAGAAAGCACTTCTGTTCAGCCTAGAAAACAAAACAGCAGAATAGAAGCTGATTTTGGTCTCTTATCTAAATACCCAGTGGATGTACACCCGTTTATGCCATTGCAAGACCAAAATCTATCATACTGCTTTGAGTGCCTGTGCTTTTAAACACTCAAGCTTTTGTGGGCTGGGAACTAGATGGATCTTTGAGGTCCCTTCCAACTCAAACCATTCTATAATTCTATATAAGGAACAAGCCCAAGAAAATTGTTGCATGCATAAAGCATATATATATATGAAATGTTTGCCTCTGTTTGCCCCAGGCAAACTCTATTACAAATACATTTTTTCAGTTATGGAGAAGAGATCCCAGTAAAACACAGAAATAAGTTTGTCACGGTGTTCATTCTGGGTTTACCTGCCAGAAGGTTCATTTTGCAAGAGTGTCTCAGAAGAATTTTTTTTTAAGTTTAGCTTTTATTCATGTCTCATAAAGGCTGTACAAACTTTCATCCAGAGAATACTGAAGAGGCAGAGAGGATACAAGGGAGAACTGGATCTTTCAAGATGTGAAGAAGCCTTGAGAGAAACATTCACTAAATTAATAATAGAATTTTCCTCTTTCTTGCACGTTTTCTAGCAGCTCAGAGACTCAGCCAGGAGCAGCAGACAGATGCTGTTGTACAAACTGAAGCTTGGATCCAGGTACAATGTAAGTGGGTGGCCTGGACTGCACCACCATCTTGACCCTTGTCAGTGCCTTTTGTGGAAATACAGAAACAAAGTTTTAAAACGATGCAAATAAGGAAAATCAGGATGTCAGTAGGTCGAAAGGATCTTGTTTGAAAATGTTAACAAGCAGAAGATGAAGGTGGCAATGATTAGCCAGTATCTAAATGGTGGAAGAGAGGGTTTTGTCTGCAAAAGGACTTTGAAAGAGAGGGCAAGGAGCTACTATTTAAGGTGGTAAGAGGGGGATTGAGTGGGAGACATAATGAACTGTGACAAGGTTAACATGCTGGGCTGGAAGATGACATGCTGAAGCATGTGGAGAAGCCCAAGCAGCCCAAGTACAGCCAGCAAGACCATGAGGAAGCCTGTGAGTGGCTGCACTGGAGGAGCTGCCCAATGTGGCCAGGGGTGACTGCACTATGCAGAGAGACTCTGTGAGATTTTCAGCAGCGTTTGAGCATAAAGACTTCCAGACAAGCATAGTAAAAGGTGATGCTCAAGCTGCATGCCTGGCTTGCAGGGACACTGGCAGGTGGACATAGGGACAACACAGCAGCCCAGAGGGAGCTGAATTTGGAAGGTGGGCAGGGCTGCTACTGGAAACAGAAAACAGGAGTCAGTGGCAGGAGCTGGGCTAGAAACAATCCAGAAGGGGAAGTGGGGAGAGGCACCATGCCCAGTGCACTCAGGATCTACAGAGAAGCATTAGGAATGTTTTGCACATCTCTGTATTATTAAATCACCTGGGAATTATTCACATTTAAACAAAGATATAAAAATGTACAGATATGGTGTAATGGCATGCTTTTTAAACATCACAATAAATATATATTCTATTCTGTCATTCTATAACATATTCAGCAAGTGTATGAATGTGTAATTTAGAAGATGAGGCAGAAATACAAAAATTACTCTGTCATCTCATTTCACACGGCTCTAGTAAGGAGAGCTTAGCTTATTGAAGCATTTGGCAGAATTGCACACACCCACTCCCTGGTTCATGTAGATAACATGAGATATTCAGTCAACTTATGTTAAAGGTTGCTTCATAAAAATAACTCTTTTGTGTCTCAAAGGACACACACATGTACGGTCCAAATAAGACAAGTCTGGCAGATCCCACGTGCCTCTGAACTGTGCAGTTTTATACTCTCAACACTGTGTCCTCTTTTCCTTTCAAAACATGTGCAAGCAGTAAATCAAACCATAAGGCAAAACCCCACTTAACTTAGATTTAGAAATAACAAGACACATTAAACACTGAAAATTACTTGCAGTGCTTCTCTTCAAACACAAAGCAGTTGAACTGTTGTTTTTTTTTTTTTTTTTCAATAAGGCAACACCTGAGTCCTGACTCTTGGCAGCTTGTCATGTTGATTAATACACTCTCTCACAAATAAGGTTTGCTGTCATCATGCCTGACACACAGTTCATCAGAAAGCGAACCGGGGGAGGAATAACTTTGCTTTGCAAGACACAAAGCTTGCTGGCTTGCCTCCAGCAATGTGTTCAAAATCTGCTTGTGAGAAAGAGAACTGAGTTGAGTTGGACTCTTGATACCCTACAGGTGACACACACTGGTAGAACAGAATACTACCACAGAATAAGCCTGTATCTCTCAAGCACCGCAAAGCAGCAGAATTCACAGCTCATGGCCTCTCTGGGACTCAGTCGCAAGGGGTCAAGATAGGTCAAAATAACATTGAATCACAGGGATTATTGCAGAGCAGCTGTTCCCTGTCACTAGTCTGTATTTATATAATTCAATGGATAAGTACAGACAAGTGAAAAATACGATCTTTATTGCTCTTTGACCTCCTTTTAAAAAGCAAAACTAAAAAGCAATTATTCAGCTAATGCCAGAAAGATGATGGTTCTGGGAAGGCTCTTTGTGTCCACCTACCAAGCAGTGCCAAGACTCAGGCTATTTTGGAAGAGGAAAGAGGTATTTATATTTTGCAGAAAACGGTGGTTGTGATGAGTAACTTGGAGCAGTGGTTGGTGCCACTGCAGCATAGCAGAGCTTTACTTTGCAAATGTGTCACACCATTCTACCAGAAGCTCATAAACTGCAACTATTTCCAATTGCTCATAAATGAAGATGTATTTTATTAACTTCCTCTTCAGCCTAGGCTGACAGCTTCTTAGCTGAGGAAGGCCAGGTCCCCCAGGACACGCAACAGGGAAATTCCTGCTTCTGCCTGGTGCAGCTCTTGCCCACCCACTTTGGCCCTCATTGCTGTGGGCAGGAAGGGAGAGAGATTCTTCTCATTACCCACATTCTGGATCTGCCTAACCACCCACACAGCCAAAGACTGGACATCACCATTACTCAAGATCACAGGATGTCAGGGGTTGGAAGGGATGCAAAGAGATCATCAAGTCCAACCCCCTTGCCAGAGCAGGACCATACAATCTAGCACTGATCACAGAGGAATGCATCCAGACAGGCCTTGAAAGTCTCCAGAGAAGGAGACTCCACAGCCTCTCTCTGCAGCCTATGCCAGTGCTCTGGAACCCTTACAGTAAAGAAATCCCCCTTGTGTTGACATGGAACCTTCTGAGCTTATATCCATTGCTCCTTCTCCTATCACAGGGAGCAAGTGAGAAGAGCCTGTCCCCCACCTCCCGAACACCCATCCCTCAGATGTTTATAAACATTTATTAAATCCCCTCTCAGACTTCTCCAGACTAAAAAGCACCAAGTCCCTCAGCCTCTCCTCATCAGGCAGTGCTCCAGTCCCCTAATCATCTCTGTAGCCTTCTGCTGGACCCTGTCCCTCTTAAACTGGGGGGCCCAAAACTGAATGCAATACTCAAGATGGGGTCTCACCAGGAAAGAGTTGATCTGTTGAACATGCTCCTAGGTTCTCCCTCTCCCAGAAATGGCTTTCTGCTTTTATCAATGATGGTCATATTTCAGATTAAAATACATGAAAGGACATGGTGTGAATCTCTTAACAGGCTGCCTGACATCTCAACACTGTATGGAACACATCCTCCAGCAAAGGTCTGTCAAGGCAGTGTCTATGGCCTGCAGGATTGCACTCCTCCTGCACTTACGTACATGCAATCTGTAGTCTTCACCTCTGAGGCAGGAGTGGGAAAAGGACTGGCAAAGCAAAGCTCCTTCATAAATCCCTGTACTCATCTACATTTCATGTATGTTTATCACTCTTGTGAAACTACACATCACTGTGGAGCCTGTTTGTTGCCAAAACCTCCACATGTACTCCAATAAAGCATAACCTTGTTACATCACACTCTGGTGATAATTCAGACAAATCCAACAGAAACTTCCCAGTCTGGACAAATTCCCTTTACAGGTGAGAATATTAGAGATCAGGTTATTAAAAAAGAAGGAGCAAACTAACCTCTAGATACCCTATAATGCAGTACTTCTGGGGGCTGGTTATTCCACAGGTTGATGAGGCTGTTAATTGCTTGCTTCGACCCAAGAGGAGATCCCCAAGAGCTGGGTGGCAGGACCCAGCACCACAGTCATCCTGTGCATGGTGAAGTCTTACCAGCACTGAGTACAAAATGAGATTAAAGAGAAATTAAATTGTTTTTTATACCCAACAGTGTTCTTCATACAAAATCAGTTAAATCTCAGCATCAGCAGAAAACTAAATTATCCTTTGCCTGTACTTAATAAAATCATTTGGTAGAATCTTGAAGTGTTTTGATAATAAACATATCTGCTGCAAAATCGTGATAAAAAGTACAGCTAGCATATTGCAAATCTATGCTAAAAGTTAATTTTTCAGCATGTTATTGCACATTAAACATCCCAATCTGCCATGAGCAACAATTTATTATGCTCTCTACATACCCATAGCCAGCACTACTGCAGCAGTACCCCAGGCATTCCAACTGACTCAGAGAGCAGAGACAGATTTGTGTTAGTTCTGCCGATTTCTGTTAATTTCCAAGTGGCAATGGTGGAAACTAGACCAGGATCAACATCAGATTTTCTGATGATTTGCAATGAATCCTCTGCTCAGATACCATTGAATAGTCATTAATAACTAAACAGAACAATTTTGAATTCTTTAAATAATGGCAGGATCTTTTTTTTAATTCTGTCTGAAACAATTTCAAATATTTTCTTCATTATTTAAAAACTTTCCTTGCAGGGCTCATGCTTTTAAACAAGTTCCACCCTGAATACATGAACAGGAATGGGTGCTTTGAAGGATTTATCTCTTCAGCTTTACTTAGCTCAACTCATTATAAAAAGTGGAGCTGAAAAGCCCAACCAATCAATAGAAGAAGATCCCAAGAAAAGCCAGGAACAGTAGTGCAATTACAATGGTAAAAATGCAGTATTTTACAGTCAGATTTCAGTCTGTGGCTCAGGCCATATTTCAGGTGATGAATGTCACTTGATTCTTTAGGTAAAAAGCAAGGCCTGACTGGTTAGCCTGCTCTTCCTATTTATGCATATCCACACTCATTATTCATTAGAACATACTGATTGTCATTTTCATGACCTGATTCAGACTCAGTTACAACATGCACCTTTTCTTTGTACTTTAAGGTTTTATATCTCTCATATATCCTAAGCAGGAGAGTGGGGAATAAGGTCTCATCATCATGTGTGTCTTCAAAGTGTATTTAAAAGAAGCACTCTAACAAAATATTGGAGAAATATGTAAATTGAATATTTTAAAATTGGGCAAGAATAAGTTAAACAACTGTACTTACTGAGATGTAAGAGGATGGCCAGCCCCAGCTTCATGCCTCCTTGTGAAATTCAGACTGGTACCACTGCAAGAGTACAGGCAGGTCACTTGGTGCTCTGCCTCATCAAGACACCCTTTACATGTAAGCTTACTCAGAGATAACTTCCAGCAAACAGACAGAGCCCTAACAAAAATATAAAGATTGAAAGGAAATCTGTTTTTGACTTGTTATAGTGAAAATTTTTCATGTTGGAAATTTGGGGCTGAAACAAAGATGAAAGCAAAGGGACACCTGACAAGGGTGTTCTGAGAAGGCTCTGAAAACATATTCACATTTAGTGTAAAATAAAAACAATGCTATTAGCAAAAGCATTGTAGTCCTCAAATATGAGCTATTTAATCATAACTAAATTCAGCAGGGCTGTTTGCAAAGATATAAACCTTTCTCTGGAGATTATTTTTTCATTTCATTAAGACTGAGGTGTTAATGAAGATGCCACAGAGAAATGTCTGATGACAAGTGCTATGGATTTTGGCAGAGACAAGATTATAACCACATCTTCAAGTGCGGTGAAGCAGGTAACATCAGTGCAAAAGAATCATACAGGACAACTTCAGCATGAGCCCAAGGTAGGTTCATTGTGGCATTCACTTCACATCCTTCCTACTCACATGGAGGAAACTAAAAATTTGCCAAGACAAAACCTGTTGGAGAAGGCAGTCACAGGTATAAGACAACCCAGCATCTTGCCATCAAGCAAATCTCCCAAACCACAGCTTGCCCCCCATCTTTGCACCTTCCACCTCTCTTTCCATCTGTAGGCACCAGCCTGGCCAGCATGCCCTGATGCAGCTCCAGCTGTTGGAGAATCCCTGTGTTAGCATGCCCACTGTGTGTTTCCTGGCACAATTCTTCTTCCACACCTCCACATAGTTGCTGCTGTGCAGAATGAGCTAAGACAAAATACTCAACTCAGAGTAGGGGAATGTAAGAAAAAGCATTCAAAGTATTTCATGTTACAGGCTTCTTGTAGGCTTGGTTCCCTTGGCTCTACACAGCAAATGACACAACAGCCATACCTAGATGGCTATTTCAGCAACCAGAGGTAGCAAAGGTGACCCCAGCCTTTTGTGCTGCTTCAGCTCCTCTAACCTACCACACCTGCAAAGAGACCAGCGTGTAAGTGGGGAACAATATCAGCGAGGATCTGTGCAGCTGCACCTGGCTCCCCAGCTACAGAGAGAGCTGGCCATGAAGCCAGTGTCTGAGGCAAAACTGAGCAAACATTTTCTGGCAGTAGTGGACTTCAAATTTTATACCATCAGAATAATGAACAGACTCTGAGATGACTTAAGCTGCAATCACTATGATAGTACAGTAGCGAAATAGAGGTAAGCACACGTCACTATGTGCTATCTAACAATGTGGCTTTCAATAGCAATGGTACTCTTAAACCATGAGTCCCTTTAACAAAGAAACAAGTGCTAGCAAAACTCCAATTTACTTTAGTTCCATGCTTAGCTGGAAAATTATATACCAAAGAGGTCTTACCTGGGTTTCAGGCATCCAAGTGTTTCAGCTGGAAATGAGCACAATCGGCTGAGGGAAGCAAAGGCATACCTGTGTGCTTCAGCTGGAGAAGACAGCACGTCCCCTGAGGCGCCAAGGTGTAGGTGAGAATGAGACCCAGCCTGCAACCTGCCAAAGGCTTGATTTGTGAATGCTTCTGGCATCTGCAAATATGTGCAGTGAATGAAAATTGTGACAGGCTAAGTTAATGGCAGAAAAATTCCATGCAACTGAAAAAAAGAAGAAAGGGATTCTTAAAGTAGTGGCAAATGCTTCTCTAATTGTTAACTGTTTGGTTGGTCCAATTTCCAAATAAACATCAACATCTTTAAAACTTACAATCAGAAGACTAGTGGCACTGGTCTAAATGAACAAGGGCTAGAAAAGGCATATCCTCACAGGAGGGGTTCTGGAAGAGCAGACTTTGGGGTTTGAAGTGACTATAAACATACCTGCCTGAGAGCTGTGATTGCATCTGAATAGATGTATCAAGGCAGCTTCAAATCAGCTCAAGCTCTAGATCACTGCCATGAGCACTGGTTTGTTTGTCTGAGGTTTCGTTGGGTTTGGTTTTGTTTGTTTGGCTTTGTTTGCCTTGGTTTCACTTTAAAGATACAGAGGACAGGGTGCCTTGAGTTATAGCTTTTCATTTCAGCACAGGCTTTGCCTGTAACTGTCCACAGCAGTAAAGCACTGGGCAGGTTGGTGTGCAGGATACGGTGCAGTCACAAGAAATGCAATGGTGGAGCAGCTTCAAACTGGCATCCCCAGCTCACATACAGAATTAGACACTATTTTTTGATGTCTTTGTTGGATCTGTGAAATACTGATTCCAGTTTTCAGGATGGTGTGCTGTCTTGAGTACACATTTTAAGTTGTGATACGTTTGTTATCAGTTCTCCTCTGTGTGCTTGAAAGGCTTAATTCATGACTGTCTGTAAAGTATAACTGCATCTCAAACAAAAGGTTCTCATGTGAAAAATATGTTTTGTAAAGTGGTCATCACTGCTTTTCTCTTAGTCATAGGTGTTCTTTAGTCCAATTGCAATACTTAGCAGTCAGTGTCCTCTGCCATTACTGAGATTGTTCATTCTAGCAGAAATAATTCACATAGGTACTTAAAAAAAATAATATTTTTCATAAATATGCATGTGGAAATCACTTGTGTGAGACTCTTCAGGCTAATTTACCCTGCATTTGCTTTGTATTCATGCATGATTAATTACTGTACAGATGGTTTGTATTTACTGAGTTGCAATATTAAGAAATAAAAGACTAAATTTATATATAAAGACATTAATCTAACTTTTTATGTGTAAGCAGTATGTCAAGTGCTCTCTGAAAGAATGACATATAACTGAAGAAAGTATTATTATCATGATGCTCCTAAATTATAGAATGGTTGACATTTTATTAGTGTGTTTGGTAAGGAACTCAGATTTTGTCACAGAGAAGTTATGTGAGAAGTAAATATCAAGGCAGATTTATTTGTAGAATACAGCCAGTCCTGCATCTTGATTTATGTAGGACCCCAAGCAAGAAGGAGGTTTGAAACTGCTTGAGGGAGGGATTAAGAAACTTCTTTTTTTGCTTCTTTAATCTCTTCACTCTTAAAGGATCTGGATTTATAATCTATCACTC
Source organism: Psilopogon haemacephalus (assembly GCA_013396835.1). Classification (NCBI taxonomy): domain Eukaryota; kingdom Metazoa; phylum Chordata; class Aves; order Piciformes; family Megalaimidae; genus Psilopogon; species Psilopogon haemacephalus. The sequence continues at coordinate 100,858 of VWZI01015445.1, forward strand.
ATCCTTTGCTGGCTGGAGGGTAGATAGCACTGATGCGTGATTTTTCAAGTCATCACAGGTCCTGCGGTAGTCATCTCTTAGGCCCAAGGCATAGCTGTAACACAGAGGACAGGACTTGCTAGTGCTTCAGCCTATGGTCCCTGTGCAGATGCCAACCAGCAGTGAGGGAAGCTGTAAGGAGCAGAGGCACCAGCCATGCTTCAGAGCCTGCCCCCAGGATGCTGACAGGCAGCTGGCACTAGTCTGTACTTGCATACCTTTACCTCCATGGACATTGTGAGTAGAAATGTCTCTTTGGGTATACAGAATTCTTTCCCTGTAATGCAAAATGTGGGAAAAAAATCACAATAAAATAATTTTTTATTTCTTTAATGTTTCAATAAAGTTAAAATTATTTGAGCCTGGGATTATTCTTGCCATGTGAAAAGTAAATATTTAATCTTGAGTTTCCTTTTGAGACAATGCATAATGACTGGGATCCCTACAGGGTCCATCCTACTACCTTCTTTAGATATCTACCCTATAGAGCTAAATTCTCCTTTGGTTATGGGCAGCCCACTTCTCTAGCTCAGGACAGATGCCTACATTTTAAGCTACTGCGATGTACTGAGATGAATCCCAATCATAAAGAACTGGCCAAATTGTAAATGAAATCTAATGGCCAGAAAAAAACCCAAAATTATCTTGCTACATTGTGTCTCTCTCTCTGTTTCTCCTCTCCTCCCTGCAAGAGTATCTTGCAGTGTGATTTCTCAAAGGCAAAGACTTAAGTCACAGTGCTACTTTTGTGGTAGCACTGAATAGTAAAAGCCAGAATGAAGTACACATTACAATAAAATAAAATAATTTGACAGATCCGATAGGCCAAGGTTAACAGTATGAAGACCAAGTGCCAGGTCTCCCATCTAGATCACAGCAACACCCCCATGATAAGCTACAAACTCGGAGAGGGACCTGGGTGTATTGGTTCCTGGTTGACTGAACATGAGCCAGCAGCGTGCCCAGGTGGCCAACAAAGCCAATGGCATCCTGGCTTGTGTTAGAAATACGGTGGCCAGCAGGAAGGTGATCACCTGAGGGCCGTACGGCCTCCACTGGCCTGACCAGCACGGGATATTTCCTCGACGGGTGGCACTGGCGTGTGGCAATCTGTGACTGTATAAACTAAGCATTAGCTAAGTGGGGGAGGTACAAACGCAGCAAGACTCCAGTGATTAAGCAGCTTCACCACCGGAGAGGCAGATGTCAGGCGTAAGTGATTTTCCCCGAGGTAAAACAGCGGAATCGGCGGCCCCGAGGCTCACCTAACACCTTGTGATCTGCTTTAGGTGATCCTGCTCTGTCGCGGGGGTTGGACTCGTCGATCTCCAGAGACACCTTCCGACCCCCACCATTCTGTGTGATCACGGCACAGGCGGCACAGCAGCGTCTTGCTTCCCCCAGCGCCAGGCAAGAGCTGGACAGGCAGAGAGAGGCCCCTTCCAGCCGCCAGCGGTTCTCCGGTTCCGGCGAGCGTGGTTCCTTCCGATTGGCCGAGGATTTCTCCGCCGCTAACGCCGCTCGATGGTGTGGGGCCGGCGTTGCGGGACCTTCTTTCTCCCACAGCCACCCATCGTTGTCCCGCCTTCTCCCCGCACCCATCTACCCTCTCCCAGACCTTCCAGCCCACCCCCATGGGACCCCAAGACTTACTTTCTTCCCCTCCGTCCCCTTTCCAGCCACTCCCACCCCCTCATCACCATATTTACTTTTATGCACCTGTGCTTCCTCCTTCTCCTCTTTCCTCAATGTCACCTCGACGCCTGCACATGCTGGTAAAGCGGTTGCTGCCTGCCTTTCCCCTCCTCTCTGCCTTGCTTTATCCTGTCCGCGCTGCTTCCATCGCAGCCCCGCGAGGTCCGGGCACTGCCGGCCGTGGGGCTGCTTCCCTACCCATTTCTCTCGCACTTTCAAAGAGCTTTTTCAGCCTCCGTGAACTGCTTCTGCAGGGGACTGCAACAGCTGCAAACAACGGGGGCTTGGGTTTAATCTCGAAATGCTTTAGCAAGGTTTTAAATTAATTTTGTATATCTTGCATACGGTTTCTAGCATTTTAACGGAAGTGTGTAAATGCACAGGTGAGGAATCTGTCCACGTTTATACTTGTCCTTTGTTTGGTCTAACACCTTCAATATCAAAGGTGCTTTGTAGTCTAATTTTCCCAGGGATTGTTTTTCATTTTGTCTTGTTTATGGTTCAGAACAGACTGATCTGTAGAGATACGAGATATTTTATGTGGTTTTCCCCTCTTAGCACACATCAAGGGATTCCATAAATCATCACTGTTAGGAAGTGCTTTTTTTTGGTTTTTGTTTTGTTGGGGTTTTTTTTAGTATTTTATTTTGGCCAGAGAGTTGTATTTTTACACAGGTGACTGTCTTGGGATCTTCTTAAATACCATGGTGAAACAAATGTGTGTAGAGCAGCAGCTGGAGGGCTGCTCCTTGTCTTGCCTGCATGGCCTGCAAGTGACAACTGGACTTCTTCCTCCTCTGTCCCTTCAGGCTCCTGAAGGTAATTTGGCAGCTGTTATAGGCTGCCACCACTGAGGTGTCATCAGGAGAGCAGAAAACATGCATGAAGGGGCATAAGGAGGGAGCAGAGTTTAAGTTTGGATAGTATGGTATTTGGTAGATGCAGTATCATCACTCTTAATGTTGCATTAGCACAGTACAGTTGAATATGCAGCGTTGGTGTAATGCAAAATGTTATCACTGTATAATTTTATCTGTTTTTAAATTCTGAAAAATGTTTGCGGCATTTACCCTCATAAAATCCTATAGAGATATCCATAGTTAAACATATCATTATAATGGTGCAAAGCTGCAGTTTTGTCCCATGGCACTTCTTCCCTGTAAGAAGCACCACAATACAAAGCTGAGCACTGCTACTAAAACTCTCTTTGTCTGTAAGCAGATTGGATCGCTTTAGTTCATAGCCTGTGAGAACAGCTGTTGAGCACCTCTGATGCACAGTTAATAACCAGATCTGTTGCTCTTTCCAACCCTCAGTGCTGAGAGCATTTCAAGGGAAAATAGGGCTTAGACAGCAAAATCTCCAGCTGCTGAATTATACTCCACAGCCATTGGCATGTCAATATAAGAGCTTTAAGTACTAAAGAGCTGTAAGAGCTAAAGCTACCTGCTGTTTGTGAGATGAAGGAACAAATGTACTGATAAATGTATTTTGAACCTGATTATGTAATTCTTGTGGTATAATTCTCCCACTCCCAGTTTTTTTTCTGATCCAGTTGTTATTATGCTTCCCAAAATGATCAGAACAGACTGATCTGAATTAATTAAGAACATTGGTGTGTTACTGTCTCTTCCTTTCTCTTGAAACCTGTCGTCTGTTAGCCCTAAAAAGCATTCTTTGAATCCAATCATACTACTTTCCCTTTTTCAGGTTCTTTTTCTTCTCAAATGCTGTAGATACCCAAGGTTTTTATTTCTACAAATTGTATATACTCTGACATATTACTTGGAACTCTCTTGGCACAGGTCTACTTTTTCCTCCAGGTCATTAAGAAGAGCAAATCTGTATTAATGCAGTGAAAACAAACACTTTTTGTGTTTCTGGGGTGTGGGTTTTATTTACTTGCCTCATTATCAAAAATTACTGGAGCCTTCAGTCTCTGTCTTTTGTGATCTATGAATTGGTGTAATTTTATTTTTTTTTCTTGCCTGTAACACTTGTCTCTGGATAATTTTGATGACACATAACAAGGTGGTACTTCCCAAAAGATTTTGAAAGGCTCCCCTTCTGGAGGTTAGGAAGATGTCCGAGTCGACTCAGTTACTCGAGAACTTGTACACGTGGTGGCAGTAGCACAGTGCGACCCTACCATAAGGGATTTTATGTTAGTGGCAGCAGAGTTAGAGACTACAGGGGACACCAGCACACAGGAGCATGGACTGCAGAATTTTAAGGAAGAAAGCAGGAGGTAATTTAACATTGCTGTTACTAAGGGGTAAGGTTTGTAGTGGAGAGGCGGTGCCCTTTGATGGGCTCTGTCAGCATAAGTTTTTCTCAGATTTTGGGCATAAATGACTCCTGTTTTCTCACTTCCGGTCTAAAGCCTGGCTTGTGAGCTTAAAATCTTTTTTTTCCCCACTATTATAGCCCATTATCTTAAAGCCTTTCTCCTTACAGAGATCTTGCCTCCTTTCAAACATTGCCCACTTTTATACATCGGTATCGTCTAAAACAGTTACTGCCACTGCAATCCAGGTTATAGTGCTATTCCAGTTTGCTTTTGAAGATACTCGATATACCTCGCTTTAAAAACATCGGTGACCATACCGAAGCTTTGCATATTCTTGCCGATGCCTGTTTTCCCCTCTTTGCAGCTCTACGTTCCGTGTGCCTATGGCTGTGCTGGTGGCTTTGGACCCCAGCGCTGCAGGGCGCAGCACCTCCCAACAGCCCAGGACACTCGCAGGGTATGCGCAGGGAGCTCCGCAGAGCGGAGCGGTGCTGCAGTCCATATGCCACAGGCTACGTGACTTAGTCCGGCTTCTCTGCCCTGCGTCCGGTCTTTGGCTCCACTCTTCAGCCAGGGCCGGGAGCAACGGGTCCCGGTGCACCGCTTGCCGTTACGGTGGCAGCCACGGCTCCCGCCAAACCGTGCGGGAGGGGAACCACTTCCCTTGGCCCCATAGGTGCCTATTATTATTGCTTTCGCTTATTGCTTCCCACTTGCCCAAGTCTCCCGATAGTAGCGGCACCACGCCAGAACGAGCGTTGGCTAGGGCCGCGGCGGCGGGCGGCGCATGACCGCGGAGCAGCGAGCATGCGTGCAGGCGGGGCGGGCGGGGCGCCGCCGCCGCCGGTCCCGCGGCTCTCACTCCCATCGGCCTGTGCTTGCCGCCGCTGCCGGGCGTCGGTGGCGGAGTGAAGCGAGCCCGGCTGGGACTACTCGCGGGCTGCCATGGTCAGCGAAGCGGGTACCGAGCAGGGCGCTGCTGCTCCCCTTCCTTCTCCGGCCTCGCCCGCGGCTCTGGTTAACGGCGAGAGAAGCAAGAGGTAGGGGTGGGCGGAGGCGCGGCGGCCGGCGCGGCCTGTCCCCGTCCCGCGGTTGCCCGGTGCCTGCGCCCGTCTCCGTGCAGCCGCGGAGGACAGAAGCGCCGAAGCCCTCACAGGCGCCTGGGCACCGAGCTGCTGGCAGCCTCCTTGGGCCTCCCTCGGCATGTGCAGCCGCGCCGAGGTTGGGGCTGGGTGTGAGACCCCCGGAGGCGGGGGGGAAGGGTTAGCTGTGGGTTCGGGCCGTGGGTGTGAGAGTTCGGACGCACCGGCGCCAGTAACAGCTTCTTATTCTTAAGTTTTTCTAGTAAGCGAAAACTACGTGAACCTCTCAGGTGGGATATGGGTTGCGGTAGCTTCAAGCGGGCGCTCTGGTCTGGAGTGTTTACAGTTTGCTTCTTTCTTTCCTTTTCTTTTTTTTTTTTTTTTTAGGCTTGTAATTAGTTATTTGTCTGCTTGTTCATTTTTAACTCAGTTGCCTCTAGGGTTCTTAATAATGTTACTTGTATAGTGAATTGTATACTTGGTGTTTCTGTAATGCGTGCACTGAGATGGGCAGAGGGAAAGGTATCATCATATCTAACTCGGTTGTAATGGAAAGGGAGTCTGGATGCGAGATTAAAGAAACGAATGAACTAGTTGGACAGTTCTAGCTAGATTACAGAATTCTGCATGCTTCCCGATGCGGGATGATTTAGAATGTTTCTTAGTAGAGTACTCATATTCTCCAGATTTAGCTTGTACCTCGTTAGGGCGTGCTGCTATAGGTGTGATAGCAGAGAAGACACAACAAAACGCAGCGGTGCTGAGCTGGCTTCATTGCTGTCGATGAAGGATCTTAGGCAACCCAGTCTTGTGTTGTCTGTGTTAATGAACGTTGTGATTTCAGTCATCGTGTCCAAGCAGCTGCTTCGCTATATCTATGCTCCAAAGTTTTCAAACTTTTTCTTAAGCTACTCTGAATGGCGCTGAGATAATTCTGTAAGACACAATCGTATAGTACCGAAAGGGCAGGACCTTGCTTCTCTTTTTTAAATTTAAAAAGAAAAAATCCTATTTGGTGCTGTATAACCACACTTCTATTCCTGCATCCATACTGTCTGCCCGCATTAACTGTGGTTTCTTTGCATCTTCAGCTCCACGCAGAATCATTCTGTTGGTCTGTGCAGGCTGACTTGACTGAGGCTCCCACCGCATACAGAGTTTCTATCTTCTCACTGAGGCCTGATGCCGATTTGTGTAGTGAGGAAATTGCAGGCGTAGGTAGTGGTTCTTCACATGTGAGCTCCAAGTAATGCCTATTACTTTGTTATTGCACCGTGTGCAGGCTGCTCAGTGGCAAGGAGGGGCAGAGCAGGGAACAGCTTTTGAGTTCCCTAGGACAAACTGGAAACTTGGTGTGCTCTCCAAAGAGGGAAGATCAGTTAACAGATTTTTCTGCGAGACGCTGATGAGGAGTTTCTCACATGCTGGCAGCATAGGTTACCTTGCTTGCCTTATTGACTTTAAAAAGAGGATGGTGCTATGACATTCTTACAATGAAGTAAATGCAGGGTGGTTTTTGTAGCTTCAGAAATTCTGGGCAAAGTGCACTGTTTCCTCAGAAGGAAAACGTTAGTGCCAACTTGTTAAAACATGCAGTGTATTGGCGGGACTGGGTTCTGAGCATATTTGCATGGTTTGGAAATAGTTTAAGACAGTATTTCCTGGGCAGGTTGCTTTTCTCAACACCCTACTGCTTAATGTATTATCAGCTACAAGCGGAGCAGAGATCTTGTAATGGACAAAAAGGATTCTAAAAGATGGAGCTAGGATTTGATGCTTAATTTGCTTTTAGAGGCTTTTCTGTAGAGGACAAGAATGCTGTTTGTACTTAGGACCATAAAATCCTAAAACTGTATAGCAAGCTATTAGATATTCCCAGCTGAATCAGTGACTTCCATGCATTCATAGAATGGTTTAGGTTAGAAGAGACCTCAAAGATCATCCAGTTCCAAGCCCCCGCCATAGGCAGGGACACCTCCCACTAGATCAGGTTGCTCAAGACCTCATCCAGTCTGGCCTTGAACACATCCAGGGAGGGAGCAGACACAACCTCCCTGGGCAACCTGTTCCAGTGCCTCACCACCCTCACTGTGAAGGATTTCTTCCTAACATTCCGTTCAAATCTCCCCTCCGCCAATTTGAACCCATTCCCCCTCGTCCTGTCATTACAAGACCTTGTGAACAGTCCCTCCCCAGCCCTCCTGTAGGCCCCCCTCAGATACTGGTAGGCTGCTATAAGGTCTCCCCGAAGCCTTCTCTTCTCCAGGCTGAAAAGCCCCAACTCTTTCAGCCTGTCCTCATAGCAGAGGTGCTCCAGCCCTCTGATCATCTTTGTGGCCCTCCTCTGGACTCTCTCCAGCAGTTCCATGTCCTTCCTGTGCTGGGGGGCTCCAGAACTGCACACATTGTCAGGTCTGTTTAGCAATCTTGCTTTAGGACTGAATTTTGTTTCTTCAATTTAAAATTCACTATATCAAACTGAAAAAAAAAAAATCTTACTAATTAAGCAGTGTATGTGCTGGATGTGACTGGAATGTAAGCAGTTTGCTTGAAGTGAGAATGACTAGCCAGTTGTCTAGAATGTATTTCTTAGACTTCATCTGCCTTATTATTGCTTTATTATTACAGCCAGTTGGTTAGAGCAATATTGCTTGCACCTTTTAATCTCAGTGATTTATTGTCAAAACAGAGGGAATATATGAAGGAAGAGGCGGAGGAGTGCTCTGAAGATGAGGCGACTGAATCGGAAGAAAACCTTGAATTTGATGAAAGAATTGGATGCCTTTCCAAAGGTTCCTGAAAGCTATGTGGAGACTTCAGCAAGCGGAGGCACAGGTAGGCCTTATATAGAAGTTTGGCATGTTCTGGGAATAGAAACGTCAACATGAGGAAGACAGGCACTTACATTCATTTGAAATGAGCCAAAATTGATTTCTGATGTCTTTCATGGACTGACAGAACTCATCCCCTTCAAATAAAGGCACAATATCTTATCCAAATAGATGTATTCTTCACTCATCCTAGTGGAGATTTTTGTGTAAAATTGCTGAAACTCAAACCAGTGTACAGATTCACTGTGAAAATTTAACAACCAGTTGCAAATGAATGTGCCCTGAGCCAAGGCTGTAATAAAACTTTCTCATTTGTTGTCTCACTTTACAGTGAGGGTGGTGAGACACTGGTATGGGTTGCCCAGGGATGTTGTGGCTGCTCCCTCCCTGGAGGTGTTCAAGGCCAGGTTGGATGAAGCCTTGAGCGACCTGTTCTAGTGGCAGGTGTCCCTGCCTATGGCACAGGGGGGTTGGAACTGGATGATCTTTGAGGTCCCTTCCAACCTAAACCATGCCATGATTCTATTCTATGATTCTAACTCCGTGTTTCAGTGCCAGGTTTCTGGGTGAGACTGAAATGCAAGTGGGGTTCAACTCCACTTCCATAGAAGAGAAAAGACATGATCCAGAGGTGTGTAAGAGTTGGCTGAATTAAACATTGAGATGAAATGAGAATTTCTAAAGCTTTTCATCTTGGAGATGTGGTTGATTTCAGGAATAAGGAAAGCCCTCTGAAGAATTAAATGTTTCAGGGCATGTGCTTGTACTGTCCTTAGTAGTCTCTTGAACTTCTCTCAAAAAGGTGTAGCTGTAAGAAGTACCTTTTCTGTAGACATCTGAACAAAGAATGGTGCCTTTAAGGTGGTTTGGGTTAGAGGTAGCCTGATCTGGCAACAGTGACATGATGTGCTGGACTATTGGAATTGCTTGCAGTTAGAAAGGAATATGCTAGTGGTTAGTTTGAAATGGAGGCCCAAAATCTCTCATGTGATTGTCTGAAACTAAGTTGAATAAAAAGTACAAGGAGCAATTGCAATCTACAGATAAGCCTTTAAAGTTGTTATGCCACTTGTAGCATAGAAGTAAATATCACAAGGATCTGTATCACTTTGTTGTGTTCCCTGCTTTACACTGTTAATAATTCAATGTTAATGGTATATAAAGTAATTCATAAGAGCTGATTAAATAACTCTGTTAATGTTAGTCCACTTCCTGAGTGTAGTGGGTTTGCAGTGACCTGCCCCCCCACCTTTTAAAACCCCAGCTAAAACTCAGAAAAACACACTGGAAGTTAATAAATGAAGCTTTATATTTACAGCAATGCGAATATACAAGCAAATATTTACAAGATATAACAGATATTTACAGAAATATACAGTAAAAAAGAAATACAGACACCACACCCCTCCTGGAGACCAAAATCCCCAAGAGAGGGAAACCAAACTCCCCCCCTACCACCTTTCCCTCCTTCCCCCAGCTTTATCTCACCACTTGATGATGCTGCAGATAAGCTGAAGATCGGTCAGAAAGATTAGTGGCAGGAAGGAATGAATGGTTTTAGTGATTTTACTCTGAATTAGTTCAAAGGCAGAGAGACAAAGGAAAGAAGCTGCCAAAGCCTGCCCGGACCCAGAGCACAAGCACACTGGCTTATCTGGATGTTTTGGGAACATTCTCAAAACAACTTTCTTTCTTGTCTCTCAGTAAAACTGAGTGAAGTGACACAGTGTTTAATTTCTCACTCAAATTCTCCAATTAGCTCAAACCAACACAATGAGAAAGTAAGCTTTTTTTTTATAAGTTACTACAAAAGAAGGAATTTTAAAGGGTTTTTTTGTACCACCAGAACTTCACTTTGTCGAAGGCTGCCTTAAGGATTTCTCAGTAGTTTAAGTTACTTTAGCATTCTTTGGTTTATCTCAGTAACCTTACAAATGGCAATATAGGATTGCCTTAATCTATACTGTTATAAAATCTGAATATGGTATTCCCATTACATTCAGGTTTATGGCGCTAGGCTTACTTTCTGGTGTGATAAGGATGCAGGCTCTTCTTAGTCTTTCAGCACCTTCAAGCCCATTGCAAAAGAAAGAAGTATTGGTCTGTGAAAGAGGCTAAAGCTGCAACTCTGAGGCTGAGAGATCTGTCTTTGGAAATTCTGCAAGTGGATCTATTTAGATCCACAAATATCTTTGCTCAGAATTATCCAGAAAGCATATATGATTCTAATTGTTTCCTTGTGTCTTTGGAGAGGCAGTATGGCTCAAGCTTTCCTATTGCGTAGATAGGGTGAGTCTGGCCTATGGGCTCCAGGGGGAAACTGATAGCCAGAATATTTAACTGATCTGCTTTTACAGTATGCATTAATGTGAAAATTTTCATATATGTGATAATTACATAGCTTCATTTGAAAACTGGAACTCGAAATGTTCCTGATCAATGCCACAGTCAATGCTGCAGCCAGTGGTTTCTTTTATGAACCCGTTGGACCATGCTTTTATGACCCTGCTGCCACTTACAGAGTATAGATCACTGTAGTGAGTTGAAGCCTATTGACAATGTGCTTGTTTTTTCTCAAGGTGGTTTTTGCAAACTCCATAAACACAGAATGCAAATGTGCATTGTTAATAAGCTGTGCAAATCACTGTTGTGCTACATAAGGTTTTTTTTTTTTTCAACTTAACAAAAGTTATGATTTAACAAAGGGTGAAGCAGGTACATCTGTTACTGTGTGTCTGGCTGCACGCAGCAGAATGATCTTCCTTTTACAACTTTGCAAGTGAGATGAATAGGCTGCTTTGGAGATCAGTGAGGCACATATACTGTTAAAATATACCAATTAGTTTTCTTCCTAAAAATAACTTAAGATCAGTTCTTATCTTATTTATCTGTTGAAGAAATGGAGTTACGTATTGCCTAATGCCAGAGGGAGAGTTGTTTCAGCATTGGAGTGGGAGACCTGTCTAGCAGCTATAAAAAAGTAATCAGGACACTTCTTTCTAACTGGACAGTGCATATTATTTCTCTCGTCTCCTAGCTTATTGGCTAGAAAACTAGATCTAAAGAAATTGGTATAAAAGCTTATATCATAGACAAATGGAGGCTTGAAGGGACTTCAAGATGTACCTTCTTCTTTCATGTTTGAATTTAAGATGGAGTTTGCCTAGATTATCCCTGACAATGCTTTGCTAGCCTGTTCGTAAATCTTCCATGTAGGGATTTCACAACCTCCCCATCATTCTGTTGTTTGGCAGTACTTAATGTAAAATGTTCTACTTGATGCTTGTTCTTTCCTCTTTCTATGTAAAAACAGACTCCATAAATATGAAAACATTTTTCTAAGAGCAGCTTATGGATTTATAAATCAAAGCTACTACTATTGTACTAGTAATGTTCAAATTCTGGAGTGTTAGTGTATTTTGCTTCAGTTTCTGAATTATAATCATCACAATCTAAGTTTCTTTCTTTTTTCCTTTTGACCACTCAGTTTCTCTGATAGCATTTACAACGATAGCTTTCCTGACTATAATGGAGTTCACGGTATATCAGGACACATGGATGAAATATGAATATGAAGTAGACAAGGATTTTACCAGGTAATTTTTATTGATTATAATTAAAGTTAAGTTGTCTGCATTTCAGTACAAAATAAATCTTAAATGTTTGAGTGACATGCAAGCAATTTATAATTGAAATTAAAAATTAAGTAAAAGGACTTAGTTTTCCTTCTGTTGGTTGATTTGGGTTTTTTCTTTTCTGGAATCTATGAAGAAAAGAGATGGAGATTTCTGCCATGAAGAAGTCAGAATAGTGTAGGTTTATTGGTTGGAGTCCTCTGAAGAATCAATTGCTGACACTTCAGATGACATTGTAGTATGTAACTCCAGATCAGCTGTGTAAGCCTACCACCTCTGCATGATGCTCACTCTGGTTTATACAGTTAGTGTGTTGCCATTTTAATCTCTGCTGTTGGAAGTGAAGCAAGCACTCAGAACTTTGATTGCATCATCTCAGGATTGCTGGTGATCTTGTCTCTATTTACGGCCTGGAGAATGTGCTGATGGTTTCAAGTGCTTGTCTGGATTGTGTTTGCTTTCCTTCCTGAGGTGGTCAGACACCCCTAAGTCCATGTGAAGTTGTGTAGATTCTGTGCACTGAACACCTTTAAATGTCTTGCATCTGGAATGGGAATAACTTTAAAAGCTGTTTGACTAGTTAGCTGAGTGTCTTGCATATTGGAAAGTCTTGAATATCAGAAATAACCAAAGTCTAATAAAACAAAAAAACAAAATAAAAAGCCAAAACCGAGAAATTGAAGTGAGATGCATCCAAACCTCAAGTTAGAATAAACCCATTCAGACAAATGTGAGTTTCACATTTGCTAAAGTAGATTATTTGTGTAGCGAAGATGTCAATAGGAAGAAGAATCCAGTGGTTGGGAGTTACCCTGCTGCAGGTTTTTCAGTGTGACTGGACTAATCACTCAGAATGCATTTCTGTGGCAGTTCAAACCAGTGGAGATTAGTATTAGTTGAAATGTTTTTCTCCTGCCTACTGGCCATATCTGGTTCCTAGCTGGACCAGTGCTGAACCCTTTCTGTGATCTGTTTGTGGTCAGAGGAGTTTCCAGAAGAAGCCCCTGGAGGTAAAAGGGCTGTGACTGTAGTGAGGGGAATTTATTCATTCTAGTTTAAATTACTTTTGTGAAACTAATAGGAAGCATGGTAGGAGATGGCCAGAATATTGGGGAATGCTACACACAGAGACTTCTGGTGTGATGGAGTTTCTTGGGGCGCCTGTTTTGTTTTTCCCCAGAATGGGAGAATGGAATAAAGACCTGGATATAGCATTTTCTATTATAATACGGAAATGTTTTTGAGAAAATAACTTTTTCCAGAAGCAGTGCTAGCTAAACCAACAATCCTTATTGTTGGCAGCATTTTCTGGGAGCTGAATCCTGAATATCTCTGTCCTGAGGAATTCTGATTAAGACTAGAAATACAGTGGCCTGTCCTAAGGGAAATAGAGGAGGAAGGTGTTCAAACATTTATTATTTTAAATTTGTAACTCCTGCATTGTTGTGATCTACTGCATTTTGTGGGATTTATTGTACTGTTGTACTTATGTCAAAAAAGTCAGCCAGACACTTGGGCTAGTAATATTTTAAAGAAGCCTGTTAGACATTTCATAGTAAAATTCAGCAGGGGTATTTGATGCTTTATCTCTTTGTTTTAACAAGTAAAAATCCATCTTTATTCACTCAAATTTTAAATTGCTTAAGTTTATATTTGTACAGTATAAATTTTATTTGACCGTGTTTCTGCAAGTAATCAGAATTTGAATAATATATCACTTGATACCTGTATTCAATGTTACTTACGAGATTTTTGCCTTTTGTTTTCTTTTCAGTAAGTTAAGAATCAATATTGATATTACGGTTGCCATGAGGTGTCAATGTAAGTATTCCATCAGTGGAAGTTTTGAAACACTTTAAAATAGTGTATGCATTTGCTTGCAAAATAGTTGGATATTGTTGAGAATATTCTAGCAGTGAGATTTCTTCTGAATATTGATGGCATGTAATAATGCTGATGGCATATGGCTCACTGAAAGAATTGGTAGGAGTTGTGAAGAAAAGTATTTATGCTATTCATGCATCTTGCAGAACTTCACTTTGTCATCAAAAAAAGAGATGCTGTTCCAGTCTTTCTCTAGCTGGAATATTCTAAAAGCTCATTGTGAAGCATTTCTTGACAGCAGGAATTTATCACAACTTTGATGAGCTAGATCTATTGTTTAGCACTGCTGGAATTATCAGGTAATTTCATCCCTCTGATGTGCAAGTAAATGGATGCCTCTCCATTTGATGGCAGTGCTTACCATTCTTTTGGCATCCTTTAGGTTATGAACCATTATTTGTATGGACTAATTTTGCATGTCTATACAGTAATACAGAGAGTATTACTTCTAAAGGGAATGCATCCAAATCTAAAACATCTACTCTTTTTTGGCTAGGTTGAACCTTGCATTAATTGAATGATACATCACTACCATATAATTTATGTTTGTCTTACAAATATTGATTCGCACGTTGTCTCTTTTAACTCTTAAAATCAATCTCTTTTTTCCAGTTACCTTCCACTGAGCATTAAAAAATTGAGATTCAGATTTTAGTTTCTTTTTTAATTTGAGGAAGAAAACTTCGTCCTTTTGATTAGTTTTGTTTTGAATTCAGCTTGTGAATAGGAAAAAATATGCATAGCAGAGTCTAGAAAACTTGTATGCGTGGTTCATACATCTCTGAAGGTATTACATTAGTGAGGAGGTACTGTGAATCTGAAAAGTTTAGTTCTGGTCACTGTGCATCTGTTGATGATACTCTGATATGATAGATTGAAAAGGAGGATTCTGTAGTTTCTTCTTCCCTCTCAGTAATCTGCTTCTATCCAGATATGTATTTATTTTGATTTTGTGAACAAGGAAACAGTAACCAAAAAACTACTGTTTTACTGAGAAACTTAATTTCAACATGAACGTTTTTGTTGGTTTGTTGATGATTATTTGCATGACTCTTAATACTTTTTTCCTTGTTTAAACTAGATGTGGGGGCCGATGTTTTGGATTTAGCAGAAACAATGGTTGCCTCTGCAGATGGGCTGATCTATGAACCAGTAAGTTGATTCATAGCTTTTGTCTGATCCTTCAGTGAGGTCTGCAGTCAGTTATCTCAAGAATCTGCTAGGGAAAAAGACTACCATTGAGGTTTCTGTGTGTCACACTCTGCAAATACAGCAGAATAAAGTAGGCTCCTGGATTAGTGCTTCTTAACAAATTAGTGATTTCTACAGGTAGTGATTTTTACATATGCAATTTCTAGGGGTAAACACAGAGTGTTTCATAAGGAAGGAAAACTACCAGAACTCTCCTAAAAAGAGAAATGATGTAGCTACATTTTAACTAGAATAATACTATAATGCTAAAAAGGGGTAGGAAATCATAATGATATCCTTATAATACGGAATAGGATTAAACATTGTAAATTAGGTGAATATGCTTTTAATTTCTATGTTGTGAACTGAAGGCTTTGGAACTGTGTATGCTTTTGAGATGCTTTTGCTTGTATAAGCTTTGAAGTAATTACTCTGTGTGAAAGTAATATATCATGTACAGAAAACCTATAGAGACTGTATCTTCCTGGTATAATTAATACATTGTCTGAATAATGGAACCATTTTAAGAAATAGAACAGTTTTGTCCAAATTCCTACTGATGTGTTAGCAGGAGGAGATGGCTGAAGGAAAGGACTCTCGCAGGAAGGGTCAGGAGTTTTGTTCTTTTCAGAACATTCCCTTTTTAAAGTCTGGACAGTCATCTCTCTTCTGCTGTAGTTGATACATGCTAGAAGTTTTCCTAGTGATTATAAACTTAGAGAGAGAAATCTCCCTGTGCTTGATTTCTTTTGGCTGGAGCTCTGTGTGTTTGAGAATTGATTGCAGTTAGATTTACCGTCAGTGTTAACAATACTTGGATTTGAATGCAATGCTTAGATACTATAGGTGAAATTCTTAAATTCTTGTGCTGATTGAAGTATAGAAAGTCTGGTAGCTTGTCTTAAAGAAGCAGTCAATGCTGTATGACCCTTGAAATACTCTGCTGAAGTTATAAATACAAACAAGTGAATAATTCTGGAGAGGAAGGGATAGAAATGTCCATACAGGAACAGTAAATACATTATTTGAAGTGTAAAGTCTTTTCATAAACTCCAGTATATGGTACCAAGTGTGAAGCTGATTGTAATGCCATATGCTTTCCCACACCCCAGCTCTCTTCTGAGTTTCATGGATGGGACTTCACTGCTTCCTGCATGTTTTCTTAGATGTTGTGTTTTTGTTTCAGGTAGTATTTGATCTCAGCCCGCAACAAAAAGAATGGCAAAGGTAAAGCACTGAGAAGCATGCTTAGGGTTTGTACTGGAAGTGATTCTGAGGTACACTGGAACTGTCAGACCATGAAAGAACTGTCTTTGGTCTAATAGCTTCTAATTTTAATATAAGAATACAAACCTGTGAAAATACACTTTTATTTTCTTGTGATTTGAAATACCTGTTGTGGAAAACTCTGGCTTTGGATTTATTTGTGGAATTTGGGCCCTGCAGTTGCAAGCCTAGATATATGCAATTGTATCTAAATGTAAAAGCTGAGCCATAGCAACAAATGGTCATGTTCTTGTGGAAGTAGATGAATTTAAATGTTTCATATAACTGAACTGACGCACCATTTACACTGGAATAGCTTGGTTAAATATCTCATTGTTACACTGATAGCCTTGTAATAGAACCTGAAGCTTATTTGGGAATGCAGCTAGTTTCAGTATTTTGATAAGACACTGCTGTGAACACCAGAGTTTTAAGCTTTGTAAGAAGCACCATTCTCAAAAGTTTAATTTAACATTTTAATACTGACATGAACCTTGCTAACTTCTCAATTTGTAGTCTGCAACTGAAGCTGGTAATTAATTGTGAATTTCTGTTTTCCTGCTGCGTGCTTTCACACTTGTCTGTGTAATTTTTAGGGTGCTGCAGCTAATTCAGAGTAGGCTGCAGGAAGAACACTCTCTTCAAGATGTAATCTTCAAAAGTGCTTTTAAAAGTGCTTCTACAGCACTGCCACCACGGTAAGGAAAATTGGGATGTTGTGTCATTCTTCCCTCCTCACCCTGCCTTAAGTGGACTTCACATTTTATTATAGTGTTATCCTCCTGCCCCCTCCCTCACCCCAGAAGGTGAGGTTGTGAAAAAAGATGATGTTACTGCTTTTTATTTCACTTCACATTTTTATACTTGATACTTGCTTTGAAGAGCTGCTGTGTGAAAAAGTTGGGGTTCCAACCTGAAGGAGATTTCCAGGTGCTTACGCATGTATGCACACACAACTTTTAATCTCCATTTTATCTGATACTTCCTTCTTAGTGTGACTTAGTAATGCCAAAGCAATACTAAACAAGGGGTTTTGGGTTTTTTTTAAGTGAAAGCATATCTTTCTCTCCAGCAACTTCTAAAAGTAGTCCTGCTGTTGGTGGTGACTTAATACATTATGACAACAATTTTTGAATACGATTGCGTTTTTTTAGTACATGCTGCTCTTGTTGAATCTAGCACATGGAGAAAACTTGCTGTTCCCACTATTCTAACTACCCAAGAAATGCTAAGACCCTAGTGGAAGCTTGGTCTGCCTAAATCCAAATTTTTACTTTTTCCAAGGGCAGACGCTTTCTACTTGAAAGCTGAAATTCCTTTCCCCATAACAAACAAACAAACAAAAACACCCTACACAAGCAAGTCACAAATAAACACCATATGCACTTTCCATGTTGCAGTCTCCCTTTCTGAGGACTAAATACATATTTTCTTCATAAGGCAAGGCTGAAGAGGGCTCAAATAAAGTATTTTTTTTCTCATTTAGCTGATGTCTTAAGAGTAATGAAGTACTTCCATGCCTCTGTGATACTTGCAGTATAGTTTTTATGCTTGAGACCTTTTTTAAAAATGAGGCCTTTTTCCATCTCCCTCTGAGGTTCAGATTTGCAAAATGTTCTGTGTTGTTGACATCCCAGCAAGTGTGGGGAGAGAAAGGTTTAGTGAAAAATAAATGTTGGCTACATTGTTGTTAATGTGACTAATATACTTTGTTCTGTTCATTGTAGCATTAAAAAAATTTCAAACAAACCATTTCTGGTAGAAGTAATTTGAAAAAAATTCGTCAGGGCAGCGAGATGTAGTTATGGTCTTAAGCTTCCTGTTAGCACGTTTAGGAATTGTAAGTGAGCCTTGTAGTCCAGATCTCTGAATAAAAGTTTCAATGAAAGCTTATTGGTTTCATCAGACCAACATTTATTAGTTCCCTGCCTTCCGGCAGCCCTGCTGTAATTCCAGAAGATTGTGATAAGGAGAGGTAGGTGATCGTGCTACAACTTTGTGTTAGGAAAAAGAAATCTAGGTGTACTGCTGTTACTTCTGATAGAGAGTGAGTATTCTGAAGTACTCTTTGTGTTATTTTTGTTTAAACAGGGAAGATAATTCATTGCAGTCTCCAGATGCATGCAGAATTCATGGTCATCTCTATGTCAATAAAGTGGCAGGGAATTTTCACATAACTGTGGGCAAGTATGTTCTGTTCACTTCCTGAGAATAAAAACATTCTACATTATATTCAGTGCATGCATGCATGTGTGTGTCTATGCTTTTGCACTTTGGAGTTAAGGACTGTCAGCATTATTTTCCATGTGGTATGTTCTCTTGCACAGTTAAGAACAGATTTCATTGTAAGTTACTATAACAATGCAGTGCAATGCATCGTTGCAAGTGGTGTAGTGGTTAGGAATTCCAGTGTCTTAAAGGATTAAAAGTATTGAAAAGAAGTCCTGTGTAAGTGTATGATGCGAAGTGGACTGCTTGTAGTTGCCTCCTTTCCTCGGGCCTGTTCAAAATTGTCCTGTTAGTATACAGGTGACTTAACATGGGTGGGGTGTTGATTTGTGCCATTTCAGTGCTGAGGTAATGTTACAGAGCTATAGTTAGGCAGTTAAATGCCAGAGCATCTTTATCTGCAGAGACGCTTCCTGGTCTGCTTTGGCAGTTGTATTAGCTTACATACACTGCCTACAAACATAACTTTTCTTTGTGCCCTCAATCCTTGTTGTCCTTACTTGTCTTTCAGCCACAATCTCTACTTTCTAATTCATCCACGTATGTTTCCAGCTGCTGTCTTTGGATATATTACTGAATGTTACTTCTTTCTGGTCCTGTGCCTCTCTCTGATTTGCCCTTAGATGTCTGATTTCTTTAGCCTTTTCAGACCTAATAATTTTTATCTGCACAACTATCGTTTATCTTTTCCTGTCTCTAATTCTGCAACCCTGAATAATCTGCTTTCCTTTGCTTCCTTTTGCTCCTCACTGCATTTATATTTCTGCTAAGTTGCTACTTCTCATATGTTTTTTAAAATGCCTTTTATCACCGTCTGCCTTTGTATAGTCTATTTCCTACAGTCCTGTCTTGACTGATCTCATTGTCTTTCTCCACCTTCTGTTTGTCCAAAACATACATGCATTTGTAATGATTTTTAACTTAAGATAAGTAGGGAAAGTTTCTTGAATTACTGGCTGGACTGGTAGGAATGAAGTGTGCTTCAGAGACTGTTTTTACTTTCTAGGGCTGCACTTTTTCCTGGTTCTTCACACTGTGACCAGCTTCTGCTTTGTACAGGTCTACAAACAAGTGTCCAGACCTGAAACTATCTCACTTGTCCAGGAAGCAAATAGAGTGTAGTTAACTTTTTCAGTCATAGAAGAACATGGGAAAGTTTTCATTAGTCACTTGAGCAGTTCTGCAGCTTGTTATGTGGTAGGCCTTGGTGGTAGCCTTATAGTAGCCTGGAGATTTGTTGTGGTTTTGACCTTTCTAAAGAAACAAAACATTAATTTTGTGTAAGAGGGTTTTAGTGGTGGTGAATGGTGCCACATCCAGTTGGTGGCCAGTCACTAGTGGTATACCCCAGGGATCAGTGCTGGGCCTAGTCCTGCTTAATATCTTAATTAATGACCTGGATGAGGGGATTGAGTCCACCGTCAGTGAATTTGCAGATGAAACCAAGTTGGGAGCATGTGTTGATCTGTTAGAGAGTAGGAGGGCTCTGCAGAGGGACCTGGACAGGCTGGATAGATGGGCATAGTCCAACGCCATGAGTTTTAACAAGGCCAAGTGCCAGGTTCTGCACTTTGGCCACAACAACCACATGCAGTGCTACAGGCTGGGGACAGAGTGGCTGGAGAGCAGCCAGGCAGAGAGGGACCTGGAGGTACTGATTGACAGATGACTGAACATGAGCCAGCAGTGTGTCCAGGTGACCAAGAAGGCCAATGGCATCCTGGCCTGTATCAGGAATAGTGTGGCCAGCAGGATGAGGGAGGTTATCCTTCTCCTGTACTTGGCACTGGTCAGGCTACACCTGCATACAGTTCTGGACCCCTCAATTTAAGAAAGATGTTAAGGTGCTTGAACGTGTCCAGAGAAGGGCATCGAGGCTTGTGATGTGGATGGAGCAGAGCCCATCCACATCACAAGGAGAGGCTGAGGGAGCTGAGGTTGTTCAGCTTGGAGAAGAGGAGGCTCAGGCCAGACATTATTCCTCTCTACAACTACCTGAAAGGAGGTTGTAGCCAGGCGGGGGTTGGTCTCTTCATCTAGGCATCCAGTGACAGAACAAGAGGACACAGCCTCAAGCTGCACCAAGGCAGGTTTAGGCTGGACATTAGGGAGAAGTTCTACGTGGAAAGAGTGGTTGCCCATTGGAATGGGCTGCCTGGGGAGGTGGTGGAATCACCATCCCTGGAGGTGTTTAAAAGGAGGCTGGATGAAGCACTTAGTGCCATGGTTTAGTTAATTAGAAGGGTTAGGTGATAGGTTGGAATTGATCCTAGAGGTCTTTTCCAACCTGGTTAATTCTGTGAATCTGATGTTCCTGTATGTTGTAATTCAGGGTGTCTGTACTTGGCTGTAATAAAAATGTCACTTAAATGTATAAATTGAGAGGAAGAGGTAATTTTTCTGTGTAGTCTTGTTCAGGAAAATTGTGAGTTTCTTGGATTCATCAAACATACCTTGCTTTCTTTAGAGCGATACCACACCCTCGAGGCCATGCACACTTGGCAGCCCTTGTAAGCCATGATTGTAAGTTTTTCTTTTGTTTGTTTGTTTGTGTTTTTTTTTTCCCCAATCATCTCTAATCCAGTGAGTTTCTTAATTGATATGTAAACATGGGTTGCTTTTGGACAGATGTTCTATCTGGACAATTGCATTGTAGAAATAAGTAGAAGAATGTTCTTTGCAATGTTATGACTCATAGTGCCTTACTTTTCTGTTTAATGCTGTTAGGATTATATTTAGGTTGCTTCTCTAGTAATGACAACACAGAAATCTCTGATGTATTGATTGATAACAATATGACATTCCTGTATCTCACTCCAAGCTATCTAGTTCTTGCAAAATCTGCTCTTCTAAGGTTAAAAACTTCTGACTTTTGTCCTTAGAAACTTCATTTTTGGGTTATGAGTCTAGATACTAAATGTATGTTGCTGCCATACCTAATGCAAGGCAAGGTTGACTTACTGTGAAAAATTAACTTGATGTTGATTAAACCTACAGAAGTCTGCCCATGAATTTATGTCGACACGAGTGCGTAGTATTATAGAGCTTAAATACCTTTGCAGAACACATTATGCAATGTAGTTACATGGTAATTGCCTTGTTCTTCCTCTGTACATTTATGAAGTTCAGTAAGTATTTTCTTATGTGAGAAGTAGGTGCATCTTTTCCTCTGAAAAGAATACACATCTCATGGTTTAAAAATGTTGTTTGATGCCTTTGTATTGTCTTTCAGCCTATAACTTCTCTCATAGAATAGATCATTTGTCATTTGGAGAGCTTATTCCAGGAATTATTAATCCTTTGGATGGAACAGAAAAAATAGCATCAGATCGTAAGTGTTACGTTTAAAAAAGCATCTTGTTTTTTGTACTTTTCCAATAATTACATTTGTAATATTACTATGTTTCATGAATGTTTTACAGATAGCATGTCCTGCAAATTTGGTAGCAGGCAGCACACTGTTCAGTATTACTGTACTTTGCTGTTTCATGTAAGCTGATTTGCAGTCTTTTCCAGGTTTCTGTACTGTTGAAGTCACAGTAAGTCTGAACATACTGCAAAGAATTTTGTGGCAATACTGTACTCTTGTGGGGATTCGTAGTCGGATTGTTATATTGTAGTGGGGCAAAATGTCTGATTCGGTTTAAAAAAATAGCATCAAGAGTCTTGGCTTCTGTGCTTGAAGTTGGTTTGTCACTTCCACAGTACATTTTGTGAGACTGTTACAGGAAGGGTTTCTCCATCTGCAAATAAAGGAGTATAGTAACCTGCTTTACAGAACTAGTGTGAAACGTTGGAACAGGTTGCCCAGGGAGGTTGTGGATGCTTCCTCCTTGGAGGTGTTCAAGGGTAGGTTGGCTGAGGCCTTGAGCAACCTGTTCTAGTGGGAGGTGTCCCTGCCAATGGTGGGGAGTTGGAACTGGATGATCTTTGAGGTCACTTCCAACCTAAACCATTCTATAGCTACCCATGCCTCGTTCTCTTGAGAGCAATTCCTAGATCTTGTAAAGCTGCTGTTGTCTCGAAGTCAGTCAGTCTTGTGTAGTTGAAACAGACTGATTTGATATATCAGTGTTTGTTCTCTTAGGGAATTACAGGAAGACAGAACAATCATAAATGTGTAAGCATGCCAGTGGCTGTGGAATAGTTCTCTAGAGGTCTGTCTAATCAAGAGAAAACTCATAACCAGTTTAAAAGAGTTTTCAGCACTGTATGGATAATTAAATGGCTAAAATTTATTCTAACCACTGTTGAGATGTCGTGCAAAATGTGACCACGTGAAACTTGTTCAGCTCTAGTGTGCTGGAAAACACAGTGCATTCATTTTGAGTGTCCTGACTTAAAGTATTTTCCTTACACGGATAAAATGTCAGTTTCTCTGAGTACAAATGTGATGTAGCCCTTGCCCGCGGAAACTTAACTACTCACGCAGATGGTGCTTCAGTCTTGGCAGTTCTGGGATTCTTCAAAGAATGTCCCCAGTGTAAATGGTGTATCAAATTAACTTTTTAAAGTGTTGTTTGATTTGTTTGTGAATGTCTCAAATAATCTTTGACTCTGTACTTAATTCAACAGTGAGATTTATTTTCTTCTAGACAACCAAATGTTTCAATATTTTATCACAGTTGTGCCAACCAAGCTCCATACATATAAAATTTCAGCAGAAACTCATCAATTTTCAGTGACAGAAAGGGTAAGTAGAAGAGAAAAAATTAACAGTGATTGTTCTTAACAGAAGTTCAACTGTGAGAAAAGAGACTTAGTTGTACTTTGGTCCAAAAACTCCTCCAGTGCGAGAGGGCTCTTCGTAGAATGTTCCAGTGCAGTAGAATTATCTGTAAATAATGTAATGCTGCTGGTAAAATATATATGCTTGGTGACATATGCTTACTTACTGCATTAGTGTTTTGCAACCATAGTTCTGGAATCTGAGATTAGAATTAACAATAGATACCTAGTAGTTTCCACTTCAGTGGATGCTAAGAATGGTGGCAATTAAATCCTGCAAGTCTGCAGTCTTGTGTGTAGCTTTACAAAAATTTAATCTACCTTCATCTTTTTATCCGTGTAGGAAGCAAACAAATAAATGCAACTCACTTGAATGTCATGAACTAGGTTGTGGAGCATTAGAAATGGAAGTAAAGGGAGTTTGTATGAGAAACTAATTACACAAAAAGCATCTCTGTCTCTCTGCTGTCTTGCTTAATCTTTGTTAAACCACCAACCTTTAATTATTCTCCAAACTACAGAGCTTCCACTTTGGAGCTTGGACAGGCTTCTAATTCTGCATCTGTGAAGAAAGTAGTTATTGCAGCATAGTACATGGACAAATGATAATTTTAAAGGCTGCTGTCAATAAGATAAGGCCTTTCGCGTGCCACTTGAATGTCTCATTTCCGTACACTGAACTCTGTTTTGATCTTTTATCCAAAAGCCAAATAAAAAAATACTCGTGAAAATTTTAGTTTAAAATGACAGATAAAGCAAGAGATGACAAGGAAGCCTTGAGTTGAAAGGGAATCCGGAGATTAAGACGACAGTTCACTGTAATACAGTTTGTAATTGATTTCCTCACAATTCCATTCCATGCTTCTGAAAAATACACAGCCGAGGGAAGAACAATAGAGGTGATATCTTGGGGTTCAGTTTGGGCCATGCAGATTGCTGAATGGAAAGGTTTGCTCTAAAACTTGTGAAAGCTGGAGTACAGAGAGGAATGAAGAGGAATTTGATAAAGTAGTATACTCCCATCTCCTGCTGGTTTAGTAGTCTGCTTCTTGTTTTCTCTGCACAAATTCTGCAACAACTAAGGCATGCCTTAAACTTCTAGACGTCAGTCAACTGCTTATCTTACTTCTTATTCCCCATTTCCCCCCCATCTTTTAGTAATTTCCACTCCTTCTGCTGTAAAGATGGTTTCTGTCCATTAACTGTGCAGTTTTAGCACTTAAGGTTTTTTTTGTGGGGGTGTATATTTTATGAAAGTTGGAACAGTCACGGGTTGCTTAAGAAAAAAGCTGGAGGAGAGTGTAGGTAAAGTGGCATTAGTTACAGCCTTACCTTGTTCTCGCTGTTTAAGCAGGTAGCCTTGTTGCCTGTAAAGCTTGTTTATCGTTGGAAACCAAAGACCCCTAGCAGATGAGCTGGGAAAGACTATTAAGAACAGTTAACACTGAACAGCTTTGTGTGCTTGTTTTGTAAGAGGCACATGCAAACCTGGAAAGCGGTGGTCAGCTAGCCATGGCTACAGTGAGGTTTAATTGCCAGTGGTGAACAGAGTGGGAAACAAGAGTTTGAAAGGTGTGGACAGAATCATCTCCACTGCTGTTATGTTCGAGATACTGTGTTCATCTGTGTTAAGATGGTGTGAGTCTGTCAAGGCTCTGCTGGTAACTAGCCCTGCATCAGATACCAGATAATTTTCAGCAACCATTTGTTAAATTTTCTGCAGAAGCTAGAAGCAGACCAAAGTGGTTTGGTCTTGAGGGTGCAGTTCTGGGCATTAAGTTTAACTTTGTATTCTTTTTTCATAATTTGAACTCAAAAGAACAATAAGATTTAGGGAAACGCTAGAGGGAAAACAAACAATTCATTTTTTGTGCTTTCCCAGTGGCAAGGTTTTGTTTGACTACCTTCAGTCTTCTCTTCCTTCTTAGTATGCCTTAGCATCCATACAATAAAGCTTAATGTTGTCACACAACAGAAAACATTCATTTTGTGGTTTGGGTGTTTTGGTCTTTTTTAAACTATTGTGAAGTTTGTGTGACCTGGTATCATAACTGGTAGATTACTTTGGCATCCTTTTTACTTCAGTTTGGTGACAAAAGAAGCAATATGGTCTAGGTCAATGATAACTGACTGGAAAAGTTGCCTAGTCTGTATTTTCCAAAATATTATTCTTCCTTTTATTTTGTATTGTGTTCTATATGGGTTTTGAGCACAGACTGTTCGCTCTACAGGTGAAATGGAACAGTGATACTTTGCCCTTTTTTCTAGTCTTGCTTGTCTGTCTTCTCTACTCTTATTAGCCTAGAGTTTGTCTTCAGTCAGTTATCTTCTTTTCTTCTGCTCTTTTATATTTTCATCCAGACTTACTTGGCAGTGGATTTATCAACACCTTTCACTAACAACAAAATGATACCAAACTTCAGAAAGAAACTTACAATTGCACTGATTTTTTTTTTTCCTCCTGAAACCTCTATTTTTGTTTGTTTGGTTTTTTAAAGTAGAGCTTTATAGTAGCCACACTCCTCTTTGCAGTGTTTTGGTTTAAGAATTTGGGCAAACAGGAAGAAGCTGTAGAAGCTCTTGCACTAGAACTTGGGTGTCTGGTCTGTTTAGAAATAATGGCAAATTTGTTACTATTTTTATTAAGATGTTTTTCTTGCAGTGTGACTGTCTGAAATGACCTGACTGACAAAAATATGAAGTTTGACACTGGTTCTCAGTTTTCAGACCCCAAAATTTTGATTTTAATTTTTTTTCCTCCCATCAAGTAATGGATTATGGCATATGTGTATGGATCCACTGAGCATTGGTCTAATTTAACTTAAGTTTCTGAAACTTTTATGGTGTACTCTAGTTTAGAGTTTCCCCTGATACTTCTAAGAGCCAGCAATTAACATCCTCTGTGGCATGTGAATCTAAATGTATGCTCCGAGGAAGGGTAATGAAGCCTTAATGAGTCTTAGATGCAATATTTAGATTTATATACACCCTCTGGGAAAACTGCTGTAGCTAAGGCTGTTCAACAACTTAAATGTCACCTGAAGGTCTCATCCTGATTTAAGTGATTAACAGTGATGCATAAAGCAGGAATTTACCAGTGCGCTCATCTGAGTTCACAGGCTAGACTGACTGTGGCATTTACCCTCACAGGTGCCAAAAAAACCCAAATAGTAGACATCCTCATTTAAGGAACTGTGTAAGTAAATCTTGAGAGGATAGTACCAGAGCCTGATACATAAACATTGATGTGCAGCACAAGAGAACAGTGACCAGGAAAGTAAATTGTTGTTTAATGATGCTTGACTTTTAGAAGGTGCTGACCCAAGTTACCTTGATGCTCTCTGGTCTTCCATTGATTGCTGACTCTGATTAAGTAGCTTTTTGTCATCACATTTCTGAAGAGTGTTTTCCTTGTGAATAATAAGAAGTGACTAACTTTTGTTAATCTTCTTTTAGGAAAGGGTAATAAACCATGCAGCTGGCAGCCATGGAGTATCAGGAATATTCATGAAATATGATATCAGTTCACTTATGGTGACGGTGACAGAAGAACACATGCCCTTTTGGCAGTTCTTAGTGAGGCTCTGTGGCATTATTGGGGGAATTTTTTCAACTACAGGTAACGATCAGTGCTTTTTCTCATAAACTATACCAGATTTTTTTTTTTTTTCCCCTGGCATGCTGATTATTTTGGATTTATATTATATGGATAAACTACAGGGGAGTCCTGAACCTTTAACATATCCATTTATGTGCAGTGAAAACTACTGTTTGGATTCCCAGTGTACTGTTTCTGTTATTCTGAGAACGTGTTGTTTCCTTTTTAGTAGCTGTAGCATAGTTTATTTACTTCTAGAAGAGCAAGGAAGTGTACATAGATTTATATTTATGTGTGTGTGTGTTTGTGTATACATATATATATATACTTTATACTTATAGTTGGGATCAGTACTAAGTCAGTGTCAAAAGTTGAAATAGAAGTTACATGAGGTAGAAATTTTATCTGAAGTAGTTGGGAACATTTTCCTTGTTTAACTTGTCAATGTACTGCAAGATTTGCTCCTTTGAAGAAAATAAAGTAACATAAAAAGACTCAGTTCACTTATTAAGGCTTGGTTTTCACTTGAAGAGAGCATAAAGAGACTGAATTAAGAGCACTCTTTTAAAGAAGATATTTCAGTCCCACAGAACATATTTTCACCCATGAAGGCTGAGCAAGGACAATTATATTTGTTTGGATAGCTTTGGCTTTGCTTTTATTGATGCCTTTCAGAATGTTACAATTCCCCTTGTCCTGGATGTTTCCTTCTGTATGTTCATTTCTAAGCATTTTATGTAGCAATTTAGTGTACTGTAACCCCTTTATTGTGTAGAGCTTTCTTGTAATACTTCTGTAAGTAATTGTGGCTTTACTACTTGTAACAGTTTAAATCTTTGACATTGCAGGAATTTTACACGGCTTTGGAAGATTTGTAGCAGAAATTATATTTTGCCGTTTCAGACTGGGCTCTCACAGATCCACATCAGTAAGAAAAACTTTATCTTAAGCATTAAACAAGTGGTACAGACACCTGAGAATGAATGATAAGGACAACTCAGACTTAGTCCCAGCAGCATGTAAGATGCTTGCAGTAAACCCTTCCCTTGACATACATATGAGCAGAGATCCAACAGCTTTTGAAAACAGTTGGAAAACCTAACACATAAAGAATCAAGGTGTTTTTTAAGAAGCTGAGTTAATCACAGAATTAATGTTAGGGGCTTGAAGGGATGTCAGAAGAGATCTAGTCCAACCCTCCTGCCAAAATAAGGTCACAACAGGAACACATCCAGGTGGGTTTTGAATGTCTCCAGAGAAGGAGACTCCCCAACCTCTCTGGGAAGCTTGGTCCAGTGCTCCGTCATCCTCACAATGAAAAAGATTTTCCTTACATTCACCTGGAACCTCCTGTACTCCAACTTGCACCCGTTTCCCCTTGTCCTATCATTGGACATCACAGAGAAGAGCCTGGATCCCTCCCACTTGCCCTTCACATATCTATAAGCATTAATGAGGTCACCCCTCAGTCTCCTCCAAGCTAAAGAGGCCCAGCTTCCTTGCTCTTTCCTCATAAGGAAACAGTGCCTTAGAGTTTCTCTGCCAGATTCTCTCCGTTGTCCTTACTATATTTTTTTTATTGTTACATTGCTGTAAAAATTACCTGTTTTTCCAGGCCTCATGCACTCTTCTGCTTGGCCAGTTGGCCAAAGGAGAGGCACTGCCCATCTTGGGGGATCAGTATTGCTAGTGATGAGCCTGTTGGCAACTGCCAGGCAGCATGAAAGGTCTGAGCAGTCTTTACGTTTCCCTGCATTGGGCATCACTAGGATTGCTCCTCTGGCAACTACTTGATTTTATTTTACTTTTATTTTTCCCATCAAAGACTGGAGGTAGCCTTTAAGACTTCTGCCATGCTCTCATATTTGGTACAAGTTTACCAGCTGGCAAGGTTATGTGAGTGGTGAGTGAGGAAGGAAGGCACATGGATTTGTATAATCTTTGTTTCAGAGATCATCAAAAGACATACAAGAAATAGGAATAAAGAGATGTGTGTTTTGGGGCAGAAAGGGTGATTCTGTTTCTGGACAAGCCATTAATAACACTTTGCTTTTGTTTGACTAGGTCCCACCTCCTGATGGCCACACAAGCAACCACTTACCTCTAATTACAGACAATAGTATGCATTAGCCTCCTGAGAAAAGGTTTTCTTCCTGCCTGATACAGAAGACTTTTTTTTTTTTTAATAATAAAGAAAACATTGTGCAATATGCTGAGACAGTGCTGATGTGCAGCCAAAAAAAAAAAAAAAAAAAAAAAAA
>VWZI01015445.1:129655-177496 GCA_013396835.1 Psilopogon haemacephalus
GCACGTGGAGTTGCAGGAGGTCATGAGACCATTGAGGTGGACCATCTTCTGGACATGAAAGGAGCATTGCTGCCAATACAGTATTCATGGTCAAGCTGAATGTCTTTATGATGAATGCCACTGACTGCTGAAGCATGTTAGTGATCTTGGTTCTGTGCCTGGGAAGGCTAGTAAACTCCAAGGAGAAGAGTACAAATGGGATGTGTGGAATGGCTGGGCGGCAGGCAGAGATGGGACAGTAACAGAGCTGGGGTTTCTCTTAGATGTATACGTGGGTTTGGGGTTTATTGGGGTCGGGGCTAAGATGCTGTTATTACAGGTGGGGAACAATCCTAGAAAATTCTGAGGAAGAGTGAGATGAGAGAGAACTCAGGGTGTAAGGTGAAGCCCAAGCCATAATGTTGCTTGTATCCACTGCCTTTCTGTAGTCCCACTGTTCCTTAGTGGAGGAAACACACCACATAGCAGAGAAACTCCTCTCTGGTGTTGCGCAGCTGCTTTCCCAACAGTGTGAATGATGCTTCCTGTGCTGATGTGGAAGTGCCCAAGGACTCTGATAATGTGCTCCAGTGTGCCCAGATTTTTGACTTGTAATAAATTTTAAATAAGGCATTTGACTGTAGTTTTGATAAAAGGTAAGACTCCCTAGCAGAAGGTTAGGAAGTCTTTGTACACCTCTTGATAAAGACATTTCTTTGATGGAACCTTTGTTGTACACCTGCTGCTAACATGTAAGCTATGGGATGTAAATCCTGGATATAAGGAGGAAAAATTACAAAAATCTGCCTTGCTTTGATGTGGCTAAATACTGCTGAGAAGTGGAATTCAGGACAGTTGGGAAGACTGCAGTGGTAGCTGGTAGTAGGTGACTTTAGGGAATCTGAATCATTTTACTGCAGAAATTGACAGCAAGAGATCTGCAGAATTAATCTTTACTGTTCATGAAGGTTTTTGTAAAGTAAATGAAGAGAGCAGTATCAGTTTCATATTGTAAATATGCTGCTGAGAATGAATGTTATTAATGCAAATGGTGCTTTGAGAAACTAAACCTTCTCTTACTGCTGAACTGCTGATACAAACCTGTGGCTGAAGTTACTCCACCAGGGTGAAGAAAAAAAATTATTCAATCTCAGCAAAACTGATTTGATAATATATTAGAAAATTATGCTGACTCTGGCCTTTTCATTGAATTAATATTATAATTGGGAGGACTGATTGTGGAAAAATAAAAATCTTTGTGGTGTTGTCAGATTTTGCTGACTTCTGTTAAAGTACTTCACAGAACATGTGGATCTTGGTGATGAGCACAGGGTAAATCATGTAGCTGATTTGCTGTGCAAAGCAAAGGGCTTCCTAAACTGAGAAATCATATGAAATAGTTAATGAAGTGTGGGAAATTAAGAAAGACCTTTGTTGAGGTCTGTGGTTGAGTAAAGAAGTTTTAGAAAGCCAGATCCTTGGGCTTGACAGGTTTGGGGTTTTCTCCTTTTTTCCTCCTTTTTCTCCAACACTGATTAAAACTTCAGCAACTTTGAGAAAATCTAGTTCTCAGTTAGCAAAAAGGGCAAAAGCTGTAAATCTTTGGTTCCCATTTCTCTTTGGAATTTCCCTCTGAGGTTTCTCCTGTACTTCTGCTTGGATTGGTTCTGCTTTGGGCTTTTAACACTTGTTTCTTACCTGCCTGGAACAGACTCCGCTGGTGGGAGATGCTGATCTCAGTTGACTTTCTGTACCAGAACTTAAATGTTGTTTTCTATTCACATAAAAGAGCCAAGTGGCTTCATGTGTCTTAAATCCTTGTGTGGTGTATTCATGTTGTTCCATCTAGAATGAAGTTTGTGTGGTGGCTGGTTGTCAGTGAAAGCAAATTCAGGATTGACTTCCAGATGTGAGATGCTGCACTGCTGAGTGAACACTGGGTCTGTTGAACCTCTGTTACTGTGCTGTTTACTTTCTTTCCACAAAGTTTGATACAAATAGCACCTCATTTTGTCATGCAGCATGTGCTAAGATGTTCCAGAGAAAAGAGTTTGCAGTGATTTCTTTAATCACATCTATGCATGTCGTCTAAAAGCAACTAGTAGGTGAAGGTGGGGAAATTCAGATTGGACGTGAGGAGGAAGTTCTTCACCATGAGAGTGGTGAGGCCCTGGAATGGGTTCCCCTGGGGGGGTGTTTGGGGCCACATCCCTGGAGGTGTTTAAGGCCAGGCTGGATGAGGCTCTGTCCAGCCTGATTTAGGGTAGGGTGTATCTGCCCATCGCAGGGGGGTTGGAACTGGATGATCCTTGTGGTCCCTTCCAATTCTGACTGATTCTGTGATGAAAAAGGAATGGATGTCTCAAGGGAAAGGGAAATCTTGATGCTGAGTGCTGTGTGTTTTCTGAATGATAGTAGATGAAAAATAGACTTTCTAGGTCAGAAAAGATGGTAAAAATTATTTATTTTTGTCTTTGACTTGTGTATGATGTTGAAGAGAGGACATGGGAGGAATTTTCTGAATTTTTTTGAAGGTGTGTTCCTAGCATATAATTTCTAGACTGCTTTGGCTCCTTAGCTGTGTTTCTGGGGAAAAGGTCTTCTCCACTTCATCTGTCATGGCTCCACTGCTGCTTTATTCTTGTGGGGTGTAGGTTGTGTTAGGAGCATGGTTGCCTTGATTGCCTCCGAAGATCTAAAATGCTGTTCCTGGATGCCAGTGTCCCTGGGTCTCTCAGTCACGGAGAGCTGCTGACAGACCTAAAAGGTGGGGAGGAGACAGAACTAGATACTTCTTCAGTAACTTTTTTTAGGGCTCAAGAGGGAAGGCCAAGCTGGGTTTTTAGCTGGTCGGAGAACTTTTGTCTCTGTTGCCTGCAAGCCAGAATCATAATAGCACTGATGAGGGGTCACTGTCAAACCTCAGAGTTAGGATGGCACACCTCTCTGCTGTGTTTCTGGACGTGTTTTGCAGAGAGTTTCTAACCAGAGAAAGAAAAATATCATGTAGCCAACATAGGCACTCCCAGGAGGGCTTCAGTAAGGGCATTTGCTTGTTTTACAGTACAGCAGAAGATGGGATGTGATGTTTCAGTGGGCAGGGAAAGCCATGCAGAGCAGATCCTTCTGCAGAGGATGTAGCAAAAGCCAAGCCAGCAGGATAAAAACTGAAGATGTCAAAACCCACAGCTGGGGAGAGGAGAGGGAACATTGATCATGAGCTGGGGTAAGGCGTAAATTAATGTAATTTATAATAATGCTGTCTTCTGGCTGAGTGATGTGCTCTTAGATTGTGTGAGATGTGCTGTGGTGTGTGTAGCTGAACAGTGAGGGAGGTGAGGCTGTGATGGATCTTGCTGTACGCTGTGGCTTCTGTCTTCATGCTTCCCATGCCTCTGTTTTTCTCATCACTTTCTCTGGTGTGTATTGGTGCCTGTTGCAGAACAGACCATGGAATGAGAGTGAAGTGGGTGTATGAATGGAAATTTCCCTGCTTCAGCTCTTCATTCTTTCCTCCTGACTTTTTCTAGCAGATGTTTTGGAGCTCTTACTGGCAGGGAAGTGAGGAAGAAAGGCATGTGCCTGTGTAGCATGAAAGGGATTGGATTAATCAGCGTAGCAGGCTTTCTTTAAAAAGGCAAAGCCAAGCTGGTTTTTTGCTCCCCTGAAATTCTCATGCTAGAAATAGCTGAGTAATTAGAAAGAAAACATAGCTTTTTCAGTCTCAAAAGCTCCTTGACAGGGACCTGCACTGTGGTTGCAGTGCCTGGCCTTTAGAGCTGACAGCTCTCTTGTAGGCACCTGTTTATGTCCATGGCAGGACAGGGAGCTGAGCAAGGACCTTGCAAAGCAAACTGCCTTGCCTTGCCTGAGATCCTCTTAAGCTTTTCAGGGACTTATTTGACAAACTGAGCCTTAAGTAGTTGGCATAGTTGCTTAGGAACACTCAGAGGTGGATATATATTTGATATAAATGCAGCTGTGATTAACTGTGCAGGCAAAATCAAGGTCAGGGAGGCAGCTTTTGCCTCACCATTTTGCTATCTAGTTGTCTGGGAGAAGATCTGGTACTAAGGATGTCTTGTACAACTTGTTATGATGTAGTGACATTGAAGCAAGAGTGGTGTGATCGCTTTGATCCCGTCCCTGGTGCAGGGCTACTTGCAGAGATCTCCATCTGTTTTCAAAAGGCAGTCCAGAAGGTGGGGGTGCGGAGCACACTATAGGCCCTTGCTTAGTCAGATTGGTGCTTAGTTGCAAAGTACCTTCTAGTAAAGACGCTCTATTTTGGTTTTTCCTTTCCCCCCGCCCCCAGTCAGTGCAAATTCTGTCTAGGATTTGACCTTGGCAGTGGTCTGTAGTTTACCAAAAACGTTCCTGCATGTATATGGAGTTAACATACAGTTGTTAATGTCTCAATGAAGTCTTAAGAGACTCTGCCTGCTACCTTTGGTGTCCTGACAAAGGTTTGGTGTTGTGGATCTGTTCACCTTCTGCCCTTGTGTACGTTCAGCTGCTTTGGTAAGCAGAGATTTCCCTTTCCAGCTGTTGCACAAGCACCCTTTTGCTGCAGGAGGTAGCACTCACCTCTGGCCACACAGCACCTTCCCCACTACACTTTTGTGCTGGGGTAAGTGGTGGGTGTTTGCAGAGCAGTGCTATCCTCTGGCAGAGGGAGGTCTCCTTGTCTGGGGATGAGGAAACAAGGTGCCTTGCTCCTCTTGCTGAATTCCCATTCCTGTGTTACATCCCCAGGAAAGCTGTAATCCACAGTAGCACTCTTCATAGTGGAGTACCAAACGGAGACATCAGGTGAATCAGGTGGTCTAAGCTCTGCCGTGGTTAGTTGCTCTGTTCCTGCTCCTATCTCAAGTTTACCCTGGGGATGCAGATGTAAAAGTCCAATCGAAAACCTGCAGAAATTACATGAGTTTGAAAATAGATCTTCTTATAAACATTGCTGCATAGCTGCAATAGGGGGTTATCTTCCACCAAGAGTCAAGTTCAGACGACTTGTTTCCTGCTTAGCTGCTAACTGGGCAAGAGGAGGTTAAGCTCTGTGCCCCCAGCAAAAGTTTTTGCTGGCACTGTGGAGGTGCTTGACCAGAGCCCTCTCTGTAGCACAGAGTCTGTGCAGCTGAATTCGTATCCCATGTGCACAGTATGTGATGCTTCCCTTCTGACGGCCCCTTTCTGAAGTCTTTAAATCCTGCCAAGGATAATAACAGGTGGAAACCTGGTTATGTCAGGAGTTCACATAAGGTCTAATTAACCTGTTCCAAGTCTTTTAACTGCAAGTCCTGGGCTGGTGGTGCCTGGCAGCAGTGGCCGTGGGGCTCTGGGCCCTCTGCAGGTGTAGAGATGCTGGATGCCTGTGGGGCCGGTGCAGATCTGAGGAATGTTCAGCAGCTCAGATGGCATCAGTGCAAGGCTGGTTGCCTGAAGCTCTGATGGGGAAACATGGCTTGTGGTAGAGCTCTAGCTGGAGTTGATCCAAAGGGTGGACAGTCCCACACGCCCTTGGAATGCAAGAGAGAGCTGAGTGGGGCACGTGGAACTGATGTTCTCCTCTTGGTTCCTCCACAGCCACTCTTGTTCCACAGATTGCTGCTGCTGTTTGGACTATTCATTTTTGTGTCTCTCTGGTTCACAAATTCATCAAAGCAGAAACCAGTGCTGGGTGGTTGTACTGCAGAGTGCTTTCTGCAGGGGAGAACTGAAGATACTCTCTGAGCTTCAGCATGCTGGGATTCAAGGAAAATCTCATTGTGGCTCACTTGCTTTGTGTTTGTGGTTTCATGTATGAAAACGAGACAGATAGGATTGAGTTCAGGAGGACTGTGGTGTGGGAGCAAGAGGTGTCTGCAAACAGGTGCTGAACAGGCACAGAGCAAACAGCTCCTTCAGACTGCCGTGCCTGTGCCACCGTGAACTGGAGGTGTCACGGTGCGCTATTCTGGGTGAGGCTCTACAAGCCCAAAAGCTGTTCCCCAGGAAGCCCTGTAAGTGGACTGGATCAACAGGCAGCCTCTGGCCACTATGCAGGACTCTCACCATGGGCAGAGTAAACTGAGGAGTGTCTGTGTGGGCCTGGGCTGTAAGGGTCTGCAAAAGCTTCTGCTGGAGCTGGGGAGTTCCCATCCTTAGTTGGTTACACAAACTGAATACTCACAAGTCCATGGGCCCTGATGAGAAACATCCAAGGGTGCTGAGAGAACTGGCTTATGTCACTCTGCTTTTTAGTCAGGAGAAGAGAAGACTGAGAGGGGATTTAATAAATCTCTTGAGGGCTGGGTGTCAGGAACGGCGGGACAGGCTCTTCTCGCTTGCTCCCTGGGAGAGGACAAGGAGCAATGGATGTAAGCTGCAGCACAGGAGGTTCCACCTCAACACGAGGGAGAACTTCTTTACTGCAAGGGTCATAGAGCACTGGAACTGGCTCCCCAGAGCGGTTGTGGAGTCTCCTTCTCTGGAGACTTTCAATGCCTGTCTGGATGTGACCTGAGCTAGATTGTTTGGTCCTGCTTTGGCAGGGGAAGTTGGACTCAATCATCTCTTTGGGTCCCTTCCAACCCCTAACATCCTGTGATCTTGCAGCTTTTCCTACAAGAGTGGAGAATGATGGGTCCTTCCGTGAAACTGGCGTGCTTGAACAAAACTGCAATTGGAATTTCTGACTTCAGCAGCAATGAGGCAACTGAGTAACAAACAGCAGTTTTGTGTTTTGTTCTCCTAAGGTCTTGGAGCTGCCTGTGTGGAAGGCAAGGGGTGCTGCTGGTCAAAGCCCAGAGAGCTTTTAAACTAAACGAAAATTATCCAAGACAAAGCCTTTAACTGGAGAAATGTGGCCAGGTGAGGTGTAGCAGGACCTAAAATAGGTGGTGATGTGCTTTCCTGACTGTTGACAGTCATCTCCAGACCTGTATTTGGGCAAGTTGCTGGCTCTCTGACCTCCAGGAATGACCAGCATCCATGCTTCCCTCTGGGGCTACGGTCATTGGTGTCCCCTCAGCAGGAGCCTTCCCCTGCACCCCTGTGTGTGCCTCTGCCGCGTACTCCTCGTGGTGCCAGCTGCACCAAGGAGGGACACAGCGGCAGAGCTGCCCAGCCTGGGAGCTTGCAGGCGCTCATGGTCCCCTATATGTATCTGGCACTGGGTGTAGTGAACTGCAGACACCCACTATTGATTTCACTTCCTTTTTACTGTCTCCCAGCAAACAGGGGTTGCAGATTCTTCCAGCTGTTCCGATTGCTCTGTGTTAGCAAATTCTAATGCCCTGCAGAGCCCAGGCCCTTGTGTGGGTTTGGGGTTTGGGTTTTTTTGCTTGCTGGTTTCCTCTAATTACAACTTGGGAGTGTGCTTTGCCATAACATTTTTCCAGTTGTGGAGCGCCCAGTACAGACTACTGTTTTGGAGGGGGAGAACAACACTGGGGATGATACTTGAAAATGACTTGAGGGAGGGCGAAGGAGCTGGCGGGCAGGTCGCTGTTCAGAGCGCGGCCGCCGAGAAGGCCGAGGCAGGCCTGGCCTGCTGCGCTCGGCCCGTCAGGGGCTGCTGTTGCTCTGCTTCACCTGCCAGTGCGGCCTCTGGCTGAGGACTGCGAAGCTCACGAACTCACTTCCGGAATGTAGAACTTCTTTTGAGTAATAGGAGGCTCATTAAGCATTTGCCGGTGTGGAGGTGATTTGAGTTTTGCCTCACCCTGACAGTTTTAGTTTTTGAGTTTTGCCTCACCCTGACAGGCAAAAGTGTTGTTCCCACAGCAGTCCATGGAGGCACACAGCGGTGGTGGTGGGGAAGTGTTTCTCATCACGGAGGGGGCAGTGGATGGACTTCTGGACCTCCGTCAGCAGCACTTAGAGAGGCCTAGCTGGGGGGGAAGAAAATGTTGGCCCCACTGAATGGATGATTTCTCAGGTTAGAGGAGGTGTGGGGATGTGGTGGTTTAGCAGTTACCTGCCCCCCAAACCTCTTTTTATAAACCCTGGCTAGGACTCAGAAATACTGTAAGTTAATAAATGAAGCTTTATCTTTACAGCAATGCACAATATACAAGCAAATATTTACAAGGTACAACAGATATTTACAGAAATATACAATGAAGAGGTAATACAGACACCACAGCCCTCCCAGAGACCAAAATCCCCACGAGGGGTAACCAACCACCCCCTACCACCTTTCCCCACTTCCCCCAGTCTTATCTCACCACCTGTTGATGCTGAAGATAAGCTGAAGTAGATCGGCCAGGGGGGTTAGTAGTAGGAGAGAAGTTAGTAGAATTACTGAGAATTAGCTTCCAAGGCAAAGACAAAGGAGACCATGCAAAGAGAAGCAGCCGCAGCCAGAGCGGTCAGAAACCATCTGATATCTAATGTTTTGGGTACAATTCCTAAAAACAACTTTTTTTTTCTTTCTCAGTAAAGGTCTGGGTGAAGTGACACACTGTGCTTTCCTTTATCAGCCAATAGTCTTAATTTCTCACTCAAATTCTCCAATTAGCTCAAACCAGCACAGGGGAGTATGTCTGTGTGCTGGTGGCTTGTCTCCCTATCTGAGGTGACCTCCTTCAGTCCTGCAAGATGAACCACAGGTGCAAATAAAGAACCCTGGGGTCTGCACCCACTTAATTTAGCCTCAGAATGTCAGCTCAACTCTCCTTGCTGTGCCAACCTGTGGACATAGCTCATCGGAATGCTGAGTTTCAGAGCAGCTGGCTTTAAAATGTGAGTTTTACACAGGTGCTCATCGGGAAGTGGTTATGGTAATGTAAGAAAATCACTGATGCGTAGGACTGGCTTCTCCCTGTGTTTGTGTAAGGTCTCCCCCAGACCTACCAAGGCTTCTTGGGCAACTTCCTGGCTGGCATGTGCAGACCTGTTGCTTCCCAGCCTTAATGAGATGTGTAGGGGCCAGCACTGTGCAGCTCTGGGCAGCGTGAGCTCGTTTCAGAGCATGATGCACCTCCCTGGGAGGAAGGTGCTGGAGGGATGCATTCTATCAAAAGCAGATGGATTTGGCTGCCTTGTGTCTTGCCATCCCTCATGTGTTGGTTTGAGCTAATTGGAGGATTTGAGTGAGAAATTAGAATATTGGCTGAGAGAGAGTTAAACACACTGTGTCACTTCACTGAGTTTTACTGAGGAAAAAAAGTTGTTTTAAGAACTGTTCTCAAAACAACCAGATTAGCAGTTTGCTTCTGTCTGTGCTGGCGGCGGCTGCTTCTTCTTGCATGATCTTCTTTGTCTTGGTAGCTAATTCAGAGTAAAATTACTAACTCCTTCCTGCCACAAATCTTTCTGGCTGATCTTCAGCTTACCTGCAGCATCAACAGGTAGTGAGATAAGACTGGGAAAGGGGGGAAAGGTGGTGGGGGGGGAGGGGGTGTTGGTTACCCTCTCTTGGGTATTTTGGTCTCCGGAAGGGGTGTGGTGTCTGTATTGCCTTTTCACTGTATATATCTGTAAATATCTGTAATATCCTGTAAATATTTGCTTGTATATTGTGCATTGCTGTAAATATAAAGTTTCATTTATTAACTTCCAGTTTTCTGAGTTTTAGCCGGGGCTTACAAAAGGTGGGGGGGCAGGTCACTGCAAACCCACAATACCTCAGAATCCCTAATTCGCCAGGGTGAGTGGCTGGTCCTGATGTCCCTCAACCCTGCATCACCTCTACAGAGAAAAACTGGACAGTCTTATGTGGACTTCTTCAGTCTTCTGTGGACTTGGTCAGCAAGCAGCAGCAAGGGAGGGGAGCTGGGGTGGAGAGGAGCAAACCAGGCCTCTACTTTGCAAGATGCAAACATTACTGCTGCTTTTCCAAAGGCTTACAGCTCAGTGGCTTTAAAAAGAATAAAAATGTTTTTATCACCTCTGGTGATAACTGTGTAAAGGTGACGTTTCCGAGCCTCGGTCTTCACTCAGAGTGTGGGAGCATGGTGGGTGGTGGTGAGTTGAATGGTTCTTGCTTACCTCTGAGGAAACAGATGCTTTCAAGGTGACCAGAGAGACATCAAGGTAAGAAAAAAAGCAGAACTGAGCATCAGTGAACTGAAGTTAATACAACTGCAGTGCAGGAGCTGGATGTTTATGTTGCCATTGCATGCATTTCTCTCTACAATGTCAAGGTTTGTCCAACCGTGCTGTGTCCTGGTTGCCAATGATTACGTGGGCTGGGATCTGCAGAACCTGCCAAAATGCAGACTGGAGGAAGACATGGCAATGCTGGAGGCTGTATGACCCTGTGAGCTGAGTCACTGTGCTCCGGTCACCACATCAGGCTGACCCAGGGCCTGTGGGGGAGCACAAGGCTTCTCCTTCCCATCTGTGACTAGTTATGGTTAATCCTTGTCTTGAGAAAGAATTTGAAGAGAAAGCTTGTTGTAAAATGTTTTTTCTTCTTTTACAGTCTTGTGACTAAACAGGCCAAAGCAGAACAGAGGTGGTGCAAAGAGCGAGCCAGGCCTCAGGTTGTTCCTTAGGGAGGGTTGCAACCTGGTCAAGCATGAGTGGGGTGCCTGTGGTATAGGTAGTGATGGTGCAAGAGCTGTGTCTGCTGAAGCATCTGGGATGCATCACTGAAGCGGGGTACCTGGAAGCCCACAGCGGGAAGGATGTTGGGCTCATAGTGGACTGTGCTGTTGGGTACTGTTGCATCATCAGCTATTCTTTCTCCTTTCTTTGTCTGCCACCCTGGCCTGCAGAATGGTTTCTGTGCTTTACTATTGGATGAGAGAAAAGAGTCAAAGCCACCGCAGCAAAGAGCTCTGCACCTTTCCCAGGCACAGGCATACCATCAGGAGGTAGTGCCAAGAGTTGGCTTGGGAAAACAATGGCAAAAGGCAGAGGAATGAACAGTGCAGGTTAAAAAAAAAAGAAGGAACTGGCAGAAATTTTAATTTCTTTCCCCTTTTTCATCCACTTTTTCATGTTATTGAAAAAGGAAGTGAATAACCACATATGCCAAAGATTACAACATGGATTTTTAATTCTCCTCACACTTAATTAGCAACAGCTTTTAGGGATATTCCTCTGCCACCTGTTCAGGCAGCCACAAACAAAAGTAAGGCATCAGAAAAGGGAAAAAAAGGCCTTAGCTTGATTTTACTTGAATTTTTACTATCCAAAGCATATGAGGACAGTTTCAAAAAAAAAAAAAAAAAAACAAAAACTGTTTTGTTTTAAGGGGGGNTGTTTTGTTTTCAGGGGTGTTTTTGTTTGGTCTTAAACCAGATCTATTGAGTTATCATAATATTTAATAACTTAAAGAATTTACTGCTCAGTCTAAATAAACCATGTGAATGGTAGGTATCAGTCAGCATAAGTTCAGTGCAGGAGA
Organism: Psilopogon haemacephalus; assembly: GCA_013396835.1. Lineage (NCBI taxonomy): Eukaryota > Metazoa > Chordata > Aves > Piciformes > Megalaimidae > Psilopogon > Psilopogon haemacephalus. The sequence goes on from VWZI01015445.1 coordinate 140,976, forward strand.
AAGTCTTTCACAATTTGATCATTCATTTAATTCCTTTACTTAATTGAACAGGAGCCAGTGTTAAGTATTGAGGAGTCTTGCTGAGGTATCTACTCAGAGAGAGGCGCTGCTGTCTTCACGCAGCACCTGCACAGTTCACAAATACAGTGAAGAATGTTCTTAAGATGTATGCTGGAAATTTTACTTGCATTTGCTTCTAAACTTTTGCTCGACTTTCCTTTGTTAAGACAAAATAGTACATCTGGTGGATTGGGTACTTTTCCCCTCTTAAAATCATGCATTTAAAAATAAAAATGCACAACAAGCATTATTCTCAGCTCTCATGATTATGCCACTCTGTATTTATAAACTAATGAAATTAGGACCAGGGGGAATGGAGCAAAGCTGAAGGTGGGGAGATTCAGATTGGATGTGAGGAGGAAGTTCTTCACCATGAGAGTGGTGAGACCCTGGAATGAGTTGCCCAGGGGGTGGTTGGGGCCACATCCCTGGAGGTGTTTAAGGCCAGGCTGGATGAGGCTCTGTCCAGCCTGATCTAGGGTAGGTTGTCCCTGCCTATGGCAGGGGCGTTGGAACTAGATGATCCTTGTGGTCCCTTCCAACCCTGACTGATTCTATGATTCTATGGTTATGAAGATACATGCTAACACATTTGTGGCTGGCAGTCTGTCATGGCAAGCAAGCTGTAATTAAAGTCAGTAGCACAGGAGGAGAAAGATGCATAAAAAAAATTAAAAATACTTAATCAACCACACACTTTACTGTGTACAGATTGTATCTGTGTTCAGGTCTGAAGCCCAGTATCCTTTAGCAGAGCAGTTCTGAAGAACATGGGATTAATTACAGGTCTTAAATCACAGCTAAACCACGCTGCTCCTTTCCCATGAGCAAGTGGGGTTTTTTTGTTTTGTTGTTTTTTTTTTTTAAGCAAGAGTTACAATTCTGTTTTCAGGTACTGAATGATAAGTATACTGGAAACATTACATCTGCTAGAGCTTGTACTCTTACATGATCACATCCTACTGGTTTCCAAACAGCTCCACTAAAATCAGATAAGAAAATAATGGATCTTTTCTTTCTCACTTTCCTTACAGTTTGGCTGTAGTGAGGTTTTCTATAGCTCAGGTTTAAATGGCTGTTGGAAAGAAGTGCTCTTTGTCCCCAAGGGCATGTCCCAGCTGAGCACTTCTAAATTGGATTGGAATGCCTATTGTGTGTTTGGTCATCTCCTGGAGGAACAGTTTTGCAGCCATCTCCGTCCAGAGCTGTCTCACAGGAAAGAGATGGCTGCTGAGGGATGTCCACTTTGACACCATCTGTCCTCTCACCCTCTCCAAGAAATTCCACATGTCACAGGCAGCAGTGCAGTGTGAGCTGAGTAGGGCTCAGGTGGGCCAGAGATGCACTAATAGGCTGTATCAATGGCAAAGTGTATTAAGAAGCACCTGTTAGACAAGGCCCAGTGTTGCTGATAAAACAGATGAGGTGACCAGAGCAGTTTGATGGCACACCCAAGTCCCTGCCCCACCAGAGGTTTGAATGGGGTGCAAAATGGTTTTTCTCCCCGCCCCCCGCCTCTGTCACCGGAGATTTGGAATGTGAAGTAGGTGTGAAGTTCCTTCCACCCCCATGGGCTTGAACAAGGAAGGAACAAATTGCCCTAGTATATATATATATATATATATATAGCAACTGGACACATTTAGTTGGACCTTGAGAGGGACCTTGAGCCAGACCTTGAGGAGCACCTGGAAGAACGGTGACGAGGAAGTGCACAGTCCCTGCTTTTGCACCGTCGCATCCTGGCTTCCTGCCGCAGGACCTGCCTCTACAGTAAACTGCTGTTGTTTGTCGGAACACCAGAGAGCACCCCTGCTTTCCCCTGCATTGCTTCACAATATTGGCTTGGTGAAAGCTGTATCTACAGTAATTTTGGACTTTGTCAGGCACTGGACTCTGTATGATGTTAATCCATCTGCTGGATCGTAATTCGCAACTCCAGACACTACTGTGAAAGAGACTGCCTTTCGTTTTTAAGTAGGGAAAAGCTGTTTTATGCCCAAACCTTTCCAAATGTTCTGATTTTCCTAAATTACCCGAAAACCATCCTTGCGAAGATTTTTCCTCAGATTTAAACTAGTTTGTACATAGATTATGGGCAGGGCTTTTGGAAATTATTAAAAACTACATAATTTATAATTCCTGCCTCTTTAATTGCCCACAATCAATTCAAGCAGGCACAGAAGCTGGGTGGAAACCTGCTGGTCTGTGTTGCCATGGCATCAGGGAGGGGCAGGTTGGAGGCTCACCGTTCCATTCTTCCCCTTGTCACCTACAAGACTCCTGCCAAGAGGAGTTACACCAAAACTAAGAAATGTCTTGTACAACTGATAGTGGAACAACTCTGACCACCAGGAATGATGACTTGACCACAGTCCCACCTATGCTGTCTGCACAATAGTTGATAATGAAGTATAGATATTGCCTAAATTTCATCTTTCATTTGGTTTGATGCCAAACAGCAGGGATGGAGCAACAGGTTTGTCCTCCTCATCTATATATACCTGTAAGGGATGCCTTTTAGTAAGGCTTGTGACCCCCTACTCCCAGATATGCCAAGAGCTTCCCTGGGTGACTGAATTTGTGAGTGCAGTCGTATTTTTAGGGCTATAAAGCTGGTCTGCAGTTTAGTGCATTTATTGCTATCACAGTTTATTCATGCTGCATATAAATTAAATGAACTATTCTTGCACCCTGTTGCTGCTTCTGAGTGTGACCAGACCTACAGCAGACAGGGTCTTTGTGTGTCTGGTGTCAGGCCTATACTCATGGCAATAACTGGCATATCTAATAAGAAATAAAGTCCAGCTGCCCTTGCCCCTCTACTCTCAAAGGACCATCTAGAAACAGAAGGGAGATTCATCTCTTGCCAGATTTATCCCCTAAATGCAACACCACCGAAACAAGATCTTGTCCAAATCTTCTCTTATAGTATAAAAAGATTATTTGGGGAGGATGAAGCTGGATCATTGTGCTCTAAAAAGGTAGTCACAGTAGGTTACCACTGTAACAGAATTTTATTCTCTCATAATTGAAAATTTAACAATGCCCAAATCAGTCAGGCTTGTAATGATCTCCTGTCTTTTGGTTGGTAGCTACTCTTTCTTCCTTTGTTATCCCTTTGCTATCCAACATCCAGACCTCAGTCAGTCTATATGGATGATTCTTTTCCAGAGAATATTCAAACAGGTGACTTAATGATTCAAAGGACAATAGTACTTACAGGTGACCTCCTATCTCTGGGAAAAGCTGTGAGGAACACCAAATAGAAGACGAACTGGGGAACAGAAGAGAGTTCATGCACTACGAGACAGAGGACAAGTGGGAATACAGCTGTGTCAACCCATGGAACTGCAATCTTCCATCATCCTAGTGTAAGGGACTAAGCTCTGGCAACAATTGCATGCAAAAGCTTCTCCTTGAAAATTCAGTAGTCAGAAGGTAGACACTGTTATTAACAAAGCACAGTTTTAATAAAAAGGTTTAAAGCTTACATTTCAAAATGACTATAAATAAAGATTATCACAAGACATACTCTATTTTTTAAAAATAGTATTCATTATAAGATTATATATACTTTCTGAGTTATAAAATTCCATATAAATAGCAGATTATTCTCGGTATGCAGATTACAAGAATACATTAAACTGGGGTGCATGTCTGAAACAAATCCTGAGCACACACTCACAAGTGGCAGAAAATATGCCAATGATACAGCTGGACACAACAAATGCTGTTGTCCTAGTATGTAGTTTTCCAAAACTGTAAAAATGGAACTGAGAAGTTTTTGGTTGCTCAACCTTGTTCAGCTCCATAAACTCAGGAATGGCTCTGAATATTCCACTCCTTGAGATTTTAGGATAGATTCAGTATAAATTCTTTTGGTATAAAAAAAAAAAAAGAATGTTTTGTCTGTCTCTAATGGATGGAAATAAGGCACTTCTTTAGAGTGCAGTCAGTGCACTTTTGACTCCTAGCCAGAAAGCAGCAAAAGGCACAGAGCTCTTCAGTGAAGATGTCTGGCAGTTATGCACAAGAGGTAGCCAGTTCTTACACTCCTCAAGATTCCCCTGCTTAGCTCCAAAGTAATGATATAAATTAAACCAAGAACTAGTAAAGGCTTAGCACGTTAGAAATATCAAAGTTAAAGTTCCCTTTTTTTAGACTGAGATAAGCAAAGTGGCAAGCTGGACTAAGAACTTGAGGTCTGGCTACAGCAGCGTGCTGCTTTTTTGTGGTACAGGTTGTATCAGTGTTTAGGTTGGAGCTTTCACCCTGCATTTCCTCTTGCGTTTTCAAAGTGAGCTGTACAACAGACGCATGCAAATAACATCCACAATGGCATGACTCTATCCTTGCTTTTTAGATTCAGAAATGCTCAACAGCTATCTGTCATTGCAAATAGTACAAATAAGTTATCCTTCTTTTTTCTTGGTATTCTAAGAACACAAAGTACCTCTTCCAAGATAATATTCTCGTTGCTCTCAATTTAAAACTCCAGCAAGAATAAGATGCAAATGTTGTACAATAAGTTAGGATGGATGACTAGAAAAGAAAATGGCATTTTCAGGGTGACTTTTCAGTCCAGAGAAAAGCTCTTCATTTTTTCAGCTAATTCCTGTCTCATTTCTATATGTTTTTTCAGGTTTTGCACTTCATGGGGCAGGTTAATGTCCCACACTGCCACACAGGACTGTAACTCTGGAAAAGAAGAAAATGTAAAAATACTGAAAGCTGCAACAGAGATGAATTACTGCATTAACTATAAAGTATTTTGCTTATCTGCTTATTTTTTAATTAATTACTCATTTAATTGCTTCCACGAACATGATGCATAGAATCTGGAAGACCGGAATGTGCCCAGAGAAGGGCAACAAAGCTGTTGAATGGTCTAGAAAACAAGTCTTATGAGGAGTGGTGGAAGGAACTGGGATTGTTTGCCCTGGAGGAGACTAAGGGGCGCTCTACAACTACATGAAAGGAGGTCATGGTGAGGCAGAAGTTAGTCTTTTCTTCTAAGCAACTAAGGACAGGATGAGAGGAAATGGCATTAACTTGTGCCAGAGAAGGTTTAGAAAAAAATATTTACTGAAAGAGTGGTCAGGCATTGGAATAGGCTGCCCAGAGAAGTTCTGGAGTCGCCATCATTGGAGGTGTTAAAAAAATCTATAGACATGGCACTTTGGGATGTGGTTTGGTGGGTACAATGGTGTTGGGCTGATGGTTGGGGCTGATTGAGATCTTTTCCAACCTTAACAGTTCTACAGTTTTATAGGATGTTATGTAACACTTTGTGTGCAAGGCAATGCTGTCATAGGTTAGAAGCTGTTTCCAAGTGCACAACACTTTGGATTCCATTACCTAAACTTACAGCATTTCAAAGCACTTCAAAAAACATCTCTGGTGCTTGTAGGCCATAAGGTATGGACCTGAGCTACAGCTAATGGTAACACTGAGGTGCCTGCATACAATTTCATTTCTATTTTCCTGAGCAGATACACTGCTAATGTTTACAAGACTCAAACCCCGTTTGCTGTGAACTAAAATGAAAACTGATTTTGTAAGTAGTGTGTATGCCAGGAAAAGGTCACTCCTTCCATCTCCCTTCATGCAAAAAGCTCTTTATTCATGGATAAATTGTGTTGCTTTTAGTGGAATAAGTGTAATTGAGAACACTTGCACAGGCAGAGGCTCACAAATGTAAAGCTCAGCTATACTTGCCACCTTCAGCTTCATACTGTCATTGCTACATTTTTTAGGAGTCACTGAAACTGAGATGAGATAAGGGTGAAAAGGAGCATTGATCAGAGCATCAATTGTGACTGTTTCTATCTTCATATTCTTGCACTTTGCTATTCCGTCAGGAAAGCATTTCCTGATGTCTGACATAAATCTCCCTTGTTCTAATTGTCCCGGTATGGGGTGAAAATACCCCAGAATTGGTCCAACCCCCGGGCTCTCTCCTCCCCCTACCGTCCAAGGTCCGGTAGGAGTTGAGGGGGCAGGGGCATCCCACGTGGACCCCCCCGAGCCAGGGATGCCCTGGGCAGCACGCAGGCGTGGAGCTTTTTAAATCAATTGGCCAGCTGAAGGATGCTGAGTGCCTGTTGGTCAGTCTCACACGCTCCCGAGGGTATTTAAAGAGGGGCACAGCGACCGTTAGTTGCTCTTGCTCGCTCACTGTCGTCTCCCGCAGTGGCTGTGAGGAGCCCCAGCCACGTGCGCAGCAACAGGCAGCTAGCAGCAGGCAGCGAAGCACGGCAGCTCTCCTAAGCGGCAAGGCTGATCTCTCTCTCTCTCTGTATCCCTCTATTATTCTTTTCCTTTTTTCCCTAATTTTGGCTAAGTCGGTTTTCCTTCTTCCCCCTCCCCTCCGGGTTCGGGAAGGAGCGTGTTTTCCCCCCCGGCTTCGCGCTCCCGCGGGTATTCATAGGCGCGATCGGGATCTATTTTTGCATGTAACCTCTCTGTTTTCCCCAGTCCTGGTTGTTAAACGTTTATACCTGACCTTTAAGCAACGCGTTCGTCTATTTCTGCCGACCGAAACCTAAAAGAACCGGCGAGAGGGCACTAGGACCCCCTCGTCCCACGGGATACTGCATTTAATTAGTGCTATCCCGTGACACTAATAGAAACTGGTTAGTCCTTATCCTACCCAGAAGGAATATAAGTTTTTATTTCCTTCCTCTTTCTTTACATATTTAAAGCCTTTCCTCATGTAGTCTGTAAGATGTGTTTATACCAATCCACTTAACTTCCCACAATATTTCCTCACAAGCTGCATTTTTAACTCTGGACTATTCCTAATGGCATTTGAAATAGTCCAGATAATTCATCAAAATCCCAAATGGACATGCTCCTCCAAGAGGCCAGGTAAGCACGCAGATGAATGTAAGAATCATCTCTTTTCTTACAGACATGTTTTTAACTGGTGGAGGAATGGTGTTTGCTTTTGCTGCATCAGTGTGACAAGTCTGACTCATATTTGGCCTCTCATGTTCAGCCTGTGATCAATTATAATCCCTTTTCTGCAGCACTGCTTTTTAAGCTGATCATTTCCTCACATCGGTACAATGGATCACTCCTAATTAAATAAAAGGTCTTGCATTTGTCCTTACTGAATTTCCTTCCAGACCATTCGGTTCTATTTGTCAAGGTAATTTTGAATTCTAATCCTGCTCTCCAGTGTACCTGTTGCTTTGTTCTAGCTTAGCATTGTCTGCAAATCTGAGAAGTACATTCACTGTTCCTTCATCTACATTATTCATGAAAACACTGAGGATTCCTGGCCTACCATAGACCTTTCTGGAAATCCATTTGATATATTCTCCAATAATACAATGACATTTATTCTCCAAAAACTGTTTTCAACCAAATGACATTATTTACTTTAAATATTGGCTTCCTCTAGTCCAATTTTATAAGTTACTACTAGTTTGCATGGTACCCAGAGTTGCAAAAGAGAACAAAACTAATAATGATCTTAAAGTGAAATTGTAACAAAGGATGATCATCAACTCCCCACTCTCAGTGGGCAGTCAAGCATAATAGTGTCTACGCCACTAATAGTAAAAAAAAAAAAATTAAAAACACAGTTTGAGTACCTTTGTGACATTTGTTGTCTTCAGTTTCACTTTTATAGCAATATCCCAAAACCAGGACTGCATTCCTGAGATTCCCTTTATGGAAGAAATAATAAGTTTTAATTTTAATTAGAACTTTGTAATTTAAGGACAGAAATAGTAGATTATGCCATGCCTCTAAAAGGACAGAAAACAGACTTCAGGCAACCAGACCTTTATTCAAAATCTGTAATCATGAAAAACCCAGACATGAAAACAACATAGTTCACATCTCCATTTAATGTAGGGGTTTACCAGGGTTCAAAGGCACAATGGACAAACCTAAGAGCAAAGCACCCTGCTATAAACCTCAAGCCAAGGTAGCAGAGTCACAGCAAACAGATGTTACAGCAAATAGATGGGCTGAAAAGTGCCAGTGCACAGCACAAGCAGAGTAACCATTTGGGTATGAAAAAAACGCAATCAGATATGACACAAACAAATCAGAAGCATTCTAAACTAATGACGGCACATAGAGGGGAAAGGAGAATTAGAAGAGAAGTAGAAATAGGGGGTTGATCATAGTAAGGTGCCTAGCGAATCTAAAAAAGGAGCAGTTAGATCACAGAGGGGTAAATTGAACGTGACAGTGTTTCAGTACCAACTTCTCAGTTATTTCCATGTTTACAAATGTCTTATGAGCCAGATGGAGGCTGTTACATGTTCTGCCATAGCAGCTTCCTGTCCTACTGGCAGAAGAACAAGAGCAGTGAACCCTTGGCTTTATGCTGCTAGAGGAATACAGGACCCAGCCTGTGTACCTGGGTCACAGATCAGGCCAGGGAAGGAAGAGCCTTCCTTGACAAGAAAACTACGCAATAGTAATTAAGGAGAAATTATTAAAACCTAACAAACTTCACAGAGAGAGAAACCATAAGCGTAAAACTTCAAATGGACAACAGAGGCAGACACAGATCAAAATTAAGACTATGGAATGTTGAGAGCTGTGCTGAAGCATGGCACAAGGGCACAGTGAAGGCAGGGTGTGATCATGTGTGGCTGTTTTATGTGGGCACAGGTACGACAGCCTGCTGGTACTCATTCAGCTAGCATAGAAGTCTCTGACTGACCGAAGATCACAGCAGTGGAATAGAACAAATGAACAAAACATGAAAACTGCTAATCTGTTCCTGGAAAACCATGCCAAACAGGACACAGAAGTCCTAAACTTTGCACTGATTTTTTTGTCGTTTGATGGTTTTACTTACCTAGTTGAGCTGTTATCATGACTCTAACAGAATCACAAAAGTTGTCTATAACTCGTACAGGACGACGTGTTGATAAATCGAGCAGCAGGATATGTCCTCCTCCAGTACCCACCCACAGTGCAGTATTTTTCTGCAAGCAAATTGTCTTCACTCTTCCAGAGTAAGCCAGTTTATGTTTTGAGTCCTTATTTAGTTTTTCCACTTTGTCCCTATGAGTACAAAGAGAATTTGTATCAAAATCTGGTGGGTCACTATTCTACAACTGCTAAAGCTACTTTCTCAATAGCAGCCTTTTAAACAATCACTCATCAAGACAAGAAGGAAAAATGCTAATCAGCTGACTGACTTGAAACAAACTGGGATGAAAGCTACTGGACTTCTAAAAGCCACCTGGTCTCTCTGAAAGACCTTTAAATAGTAGGCAGGTATACTCTTGAGTTTTCAGAAGAATGCCACTGCAAAGTGGGAGGAGCATACCTAGAGCTGCTCCTAATCTCACCATGAAAATGAAATGTATTTGGCACACTCAGAGAGAGGAACAATTTAAATAAAAATTAAAATCATTGTCACTGTTAATGAAATTCTGATATCCTACTGGATCTGTGCATTGGAGAAAGGGCATTCTTACTCAGGGGATGCAAGAAGTAATTGAATGCAAAAGCATTAGACTTGAAGACCTCTTTCTTGTGCAGAGTTTAATGAATCCTCTTGACATCATACAGAGATTGTGAAATATAAGAAGAGCCTTAAAAATTGAGATTCTGCATGAAACATTCTGAATTTCTGGGCTGAGAGGGAAGCAGTTCCACATTTGTCCAAAGAACGGGCCAAATCCCACAACTAAGTACCACTAAGCTACTATGACAGAGAATGCAACCTGATATTCATCTTTCTATGCATCAGGCTATGAATTCGGTATGAAGCACTTACTTAAGAAAATGTGCACAGTCAATTAGTTCAGAAAGTTTTTCTGTTTTCTTGTCCCAGATTTCCACGAAATGGCTGTTTTTCTTTGCCAAATAGATGGATTTGTCTATTGCTATTGAAATAATGTTTGCATCACTGTAAGCATTATGACAGAACCTAGAACAGAGAAGAACTCCAGCTAGACATACAGAAAATATCCAACAGAAAAATTTGACTATTATGAATGGACTGAGCTTCTCTTACAGAATCATTCAGCCTTAAAACCAGGCTGCGCTAGGAAACCACTGAAAGGGTTTGACATAAATTCTTACAATAATGAAGTTATGCTGCTGATATCCTTGGAGATGCATTAATACCCAAAATCTATTTATAAATCTTCCCTATTTTTCTGCTCAAATCACAAATGTTCACATCACAGCTGTACAAACTCCACCTTCCTCCTGCCACTTTTCTGATGTTTGGAGACATCTGACAGGTCTCCTGTGGCCCATAAGAGCAGAAAAGGTCATGCAACACAAAGATGACTAGGCCTAAAAAGCTCTGCTCCTGTTTGCTCTTGTTTCACTTCAGCTGACACATCTTTTTGACTACTTTCCTCTACATAGGAATTTGTCTTTCAGGCCAGATTTGTGCCTGCACATAGTAAAATATTATTTGCCCTGAAAATTAATAGCATTAGCTTATTTCACTGACTCAAGTCATCTTGAAGAACAGCTCAAAATCAGGCAGATATACTGACGAACATGTAAGGACAAACGTGCTAAATGTCTGTGTACAGGTCCAGGGCCTGGACAGCTACAATCGGAGAAAGAAAAACAGATTAATTGTATTTATAAATCTTCCAAATAGATACTGACTTCATAAAATGCTTTATAGAGTAGAAGTGCATATCCCTTGTTTAGAAGCAGCAGTGAATACTTTTAATACTACCAATGATCTCATTTTAATGCACATTGTATTCCATCTGTATTATGGAAGGAAAAAGAAGGAAACTCAGAGACTGAACTCTAGAACAAGACTTTACATCAAAGTACTACCAGAAATCTTTAATGAAAGCAACAAAAGAGCAAAGTAACATCACTTATAAAAAATGACAACTTACAGTTGACTTGTCTTTGTTTCAATGAGCTTCTGAACAGAGAAATCACTAGTTAATGCAATGATCTTTGTTCCACAGCCTCCCCAGATTATATTTTTTTCAGATAGGTATGAGGACTGGTTTAAGCACATGAGTGGTGTACTAATATTTCCTATAGTTAGTATCTTCAAAGGTGTAGCACCCTTACACTGCAAGAAAAACATATACTGTCTGTTAGAAACAAGAAGAAACTCAGAAACTGTTAAAACAAGGCCACACAGCCTGATGAATTAAATTTACATGACTAGATTTTTCTGAACCATTTTGGTACCTACCCAGAATGTAGTCTGAAAAACACCATAATCCCACAAATGTTCCATAATAAACAGACTGTGTGACCAGAAACAGGACAGAACTGGAACTGATACTTTCTGCAACACCTGTTGCAGCTGAAGAATTGCATAGCAAGTTGCATCCATATCTTGAAGACATCCCACACTGGACTGTACTCTACTTCTGCAATGCATTGCAATTTTATAACTGCTCTAAATTGCATATGCCCATGAGCTAGCCCTCAGGAATCAGCTGATATAAAGAGCTCCCAGAGTTTCTTTATCTGTTCTGTGAGCAGAACTATGGACTGTAGAAAATCTAAACAATATTATCTTTTTGAAGATACCATTTCTGCAAAGATACAGCATGAATGAAAAGAAAGAGGAGGTATAACAGCAGTGAAGGAGATAAAACCAGTTAAAATATTCTCCATAATGAGCACTAATGTCAATCTCTAGTGAATTTGCCAGGCCTTTCAAAGTCCTGTAATAAGAAATAATATCCCTCTCTTAACTGTATTGGTTGAAACAGATACTGTAAAACATGTGCAGTTCCTCTTACACTGCAGTAGAAAGTTAGAAAGCAGTTCAAAAATAAGCCATTTGACACAAAACTACTATTGGTAGCTGCTTTACATTTTATTGATAGTATCTTGTAGGACAGACATCAAAGAACAAGCTTACCGTTACTGCTCTATCTTCAAAAACTGCCAGTCTCCCATCAGCTGTGCCTACCAAGAAGAAATTCTTCTGTTTGCTGAAATAAAATAAAATAATGAATTCTAGAATTGCCTTAATCAGGTAGGAAAATTTCAAAGGATTAGCCTCTGGTATTGGAATAATTTCATTATACACTAAAAGAAAATGCAACCACCTGTGGCCAGGAGCATAGTCCTCAATTAGACTAGGTGCAGAACGAAGCAAAATAAACAGATGTCTGAACAAAACTGCATGAGTGTACAGGTGCCATTTTCTCAACATCTCTGTTTAGATGTGTTTTCAAAATGTAACTCGAAAGATTTAAAATTCATTTATACCTTTGCTTTGAAAGGGAATTACAGTATAAACAAGTGATGGAATCTGACATTTTCTGCAAACGATGTCTTCTTGTTTCATCTTCTGTGTTGAATGTCCACAGAGAACCAGACTGAGTTCCTGCTACAATCCAATTTTCTTTCTCAGTAGGAAGGGTCACCAAGGCCAAACTTAAAATTTTACTGTCTGCAATATCCTGAATGAGAAAAAAATGAAAAACTACCTGGTTATGATGTCAGTAAGGGTAAAAGCTAGCAAACTGCAGGTAATAAAGTACAACTTTCCTGGACCCATGGCCTAACCACCCTATTAAGAAATGTAATGCCCTATGAACAGAATGCATCTTCAACTATGCCACCCACCTCCAAAGTGCTGGCAAGATCCCCTCAAACAGTACATAGGAAAATCTAAGATGAAAAGATATTCTCCTGTCTATTTTAAGGAAAGCCTCAAAGCCACCAGTGAACTGAAGAACTACAGTGCAATAAACATTCAGCTTAATTGATAAGAAATAAAAGTGATGCCTGGTATTTTCTTTTCTGAATTTCAAAAGCCATGTAATTTATATCAAAGCTACCAATTAAAATGTGTCATGGTTAACAGATGGTAGACGAAAATATAGTTTAAACTTTGATGATGAATCACACCCAATTCTGGTAGGCATGGTCAACCCAGCGCATCAAACCCTGGATAAAATCTTTTTTCCTTTTCTGATGGCACAGGACCGAGACATACAAAATTTAAATGAAAAGAACTTCAGAGTTTCACTCAAAGTGGCATGAATAGGTGATATCCATGGGACTAGCTGGATTGTTATGGGAGGTAGAGATACGAAAGTCCATATAATTATTACTTCATGTGCTAGCCTCTGTACTAAACAGTTTACATCTGAGTGAAAGAACGGAACCCCATAGTGCAAAGACAGTATTATGAAGAAGTTCAGGCTGGAGGGCAGAAAGAGAGGAAAAAGCAATTGCTTTTCTGCTTCAGTTCATGGATACAATGATGACTCACTTATAAGCTTTGCTTTCCAGAAGTAATACACTGCTGTTAAAATGCATTTTTTTTGGCACCCATATCTGGCCGTCAAAAACATTACACAGTAGCTTTCCCACATACCTCACAACTATGTCCATCTGTATTTAGATTAACAAATGAAAGTTGTGCTTTTTCTGTGTTCCCGTTGCCTATCCAGACTCCTGCCTTCTTGCAACTTTGATTGGCAGCTACCATGCACTCTGCTGTGGACGTGCTGGGTATGGAAACATACCTCATCAAACAAATAAGCTCTGCAGAATTCAGGATCTCATAAATCTACAAAGAAAGACACAGCATACACATGATAATAAAAATGGCTTGCACGGTGATAAATAACAAGACTGGATAATGTTTTATGGAATATGGACACAATGTATCAGTAGGTCTGATCATTTGTGTTGCCGCTATTTATGAGCAATCTTTGTGCACTGAGCAACATGCCAACTCTTTATGCTGGCTTTTATTTTTCTGTTAAAATTTCAGGAAGTCAGTGGATTTAACTAAGTCTGAAAATGTCACCCGTTTCAAAGAGCAACATGATGTGTGATAACAGCAAGTAGGTTTCAGATTCACATTGCTGTTCCTCCTCTCATATGCAAGGAACGATGTAGGCTACACACACTAATATTATATCACAAAGTCCTTTTTTGCATAACTCTAGTAAATGTCTTGAAGTAACCCCAATCACAGGAAAAAACAGCAGGCTAGAATAAATGGTTGGTAGATTTGAATGGAACAGTTTATCTTGGATGGCAAGAGCACAGTATTTCACAACTCTTTCAGTTTCACAAAAGAAGAACAGAACAAACCCTGTGCTTCCTACTAATTTAAATGTCCTGTTCCTTTTTAGAAAGCGCAGTAACTTTGTGGTATCATCCACCAAAAAACCCAAATAAATACACTAAGTGATACCTGGGAAGATGTTGGCCGCTCCTGAGGGTTTTCCTTCAAACACTTTTTAATTAAATTTTCAACTTTAGGCCAGGGAGCACACCCATATTCTTTGACAGGATCTAAAATGCAAAATTAAGGTAACTTCTTAGCCAGTCTTTAGATCGGTTCAGAAATGAGAGTTCTAAATAATTTTTTTTCTTATTTTAAGAATTAATCTAACTCCTGGGAGAGCTGCTTTAAATTTCATACTCTTAGGTAAAATGCCAGCACGCACATCTTGGAATTGCTCATCTGCAAGAGCTACAATCCTTTTCCTTAAAAGCAGTTAAAGCAAATGGATTTTCCTTTTTCTTTAATATTCCTATACTTGGGACTGAATCACAGATGTGTGTGAGCTGTGTTTTGCACATATTTCAGTCTGTAGTCTTTTAAATCCCTCTGAACACTTTTATCCACGCTTATTCTTTTGTGTTTGGGCAGAGTATATGCAATAAGAATGAACTTCCAATAAATTGTAAAAGAATCTAGACAAATAACTTCATATAGTATTTATGCAATGTGGATGTCTAAAATTCCTACACAGTGCTTTGAATATGTGTCTTATGAATTAGAGGCTGACCTCTCTAAAAACAAATCATTCACAAATAAAGCCTGCATTGCTTTTAGTTCGCCATAATCCACAACAGATACTCCAGGCCTGCATTAGACAGAAATAACATTAATGATAAATACCTGCAAATGACCATACTCTGTTCAGACAGGCAGCATTTACTTGTGAGTTCAGCCAGTCCCTTTTTTGGTTGGAAATACATAGCTGAACCTGTGCACAGATGGAACTGTACTATCTTCAGAAACTAATACTTCTGATAGGCTTCATAATACAGAAAATATCCAGATGGACAGCTGCACTCAAAAGAGACATAGTCATCAGTTCTTGGGACGGCCTCTTCAGTGAGCTATGAACTGGACTAATCTCCTCGAGAAGCAGAAAATGTATGAACTCTCTGTCTCTAATAGAAAAGTCATGTCAGATTAAGTGGTGTGGCTGCTGCCCTTTCCTAAATGGAACAAGTTTTCAAGAATGCTTTAAAGAATGTTTCATGAGTATATCCCCTACCCATTTTAGCTAGGTCTGCATATGTTGTGGATGGTCTGAATAGGCCAAAATAGGCTTATACATGCCCTGGCTTGCCCAGACATATTTTTCTGCTCTCCCTCTCTCTGTTGTGGGGAGAAGCGATCACAGCAAAGAGGACAAAGAACCTGAAGCCACTGAGTCTTGCTTGCCCAGACTTGTTTTGCTCCTGTTTACATCCTGTGGTAAGTGAGGTACATACTCTGGGCTTATGCCAGACTCCTGCAAGGCCTATGTTTTACCAAATTTGAGTAAAGCAAGCCTTTAGCTTCACCTAATATGGTTAAGCTTGGCTAACTGCCATTCTGATGGGCTATTCTGTGTCCAAAGGCCAATTAATCTCGGACTGTATTGATAAAAGGTGAGAGCAGTTAATACAAAGTGCTCTGCCATTGTATTCATGCTTGCCTGCTGCTTGCTGCTGCCATTGTTCCTGCCTTACCGCACTCTCTCAGCTCCTGGCAGTGTTCTCCCTCAGTGCATCCTGCCATGATTTACAGCATTATGCTATGCTGAACTATAAGCTAGCTCTGCCACAAAGTAACAAACCCTGATACTCTGGGTTTGTATGCCTGGAAACTGCCTGCTTTGAGTTTAGCAGGAACAGGCATAAATGCCTCCACATGATAGGCCTGCACAGCTAATATGACATCTGTGCCAAGACTGCACATCAGCCAAGACATCCTGCCTACACCTGCCAAGATGACGAGCCCTGGAAGAGACACACAGACCACGGAGAGAAATTAGGACCAGGTCAGAGCTTGTCTACTTCTCCCCCAGGATCCTTGATAAGAGTCTGGGAAGAATCAGAAGCTCCAGTGGATAACAAGACATTGACAGAATTCCCTGAAAATGTCTTGGGTACTGTCTGAAGCTGTAGTTAGCCCTGTGAGTCAGGAGCTAATTTTGTGAGTAAATACTTAAAGCCTCTTGTAATTCACCAATTGCCTTCTGCCATAAACAGAAAGGAGCTCCCTGAGTTCATCTAGTGGACAAGTGGTATAACTGACTATAATAAATTCTATTCCAGTTCAGTTGAGTACAATTAATGTTGTATTATTGCTAGTTATTTCTCAAATGTTCTAGATCCTATGTTATTATCTGTATAAAGTTTCTATGACTATTGTAAAAGAACCTGATTATTATTAAAATTAGTGGTTGGGGGGGGGCAGACTCCTGAATATTGAAAGTTAATAAACAATATTAATTTTGAAAAAAAATCACCTCGCATCAATTAATTACCCCTCCATTACAGCATAAAGTCCCAAGTAGTTTCTTTATAAAACTCACCAGCTAGATCCCTTGGAATTGCAATGAAATTATAACCAAATTGATGTTGAATAGATGCCCCTTTCTCACTATTTAGAGCGTATGAAGCTAAAAGAAGCTTCTAAAGAGTTGCATTCTTTAGTCTCTTCCTCTGATGACAGTGAGCTCCAACAGAAGAGGTGTTATTTTTGGAGGAGCTAGGACAAATGGTCCACTTTCACGTTAAATCTTTAAGAAACAAGGCATACCTGGTAACTTTCCTTGTATTGCCAATTCATCAAATTCATTTGGAAACTTCAAGCCTTCCATTATTCTCCCCCCTCCTGTTAAAATGTCATAAAGCAGCAAGCCAAATGAATAAATATCAGCTTGCTGATTGTAAATAACATTTCCTCTGGCCACCTCTGGTGCTCGAAACCCTGCAAATAAATCTTTCATTAATGGTTATGATTCACACCAAGATGAAGCCGTCTTTATCCTTTTAATGGCAAGCACTTACTGATGAAGATGTTACAGGAAGTAAACCAAAACTGGCACACTATTTCTGGACCAACAATAGTTTGCCTGTGGCAGACCTCCAAAAGTGTCAGCAACCAGTATAAAGGAAGGAGACAGTCCAGTTACAGAACTCCTGACTGTGACATAAAATCATTCATTTATCATTGAATACTGAGAACGAAGGGCAAGTCTGCTGTCTTTACTGAAGGCAAAAACCTTCAAAGGTACACCCTTATGCATGATTTCCAAGACTTAAAGGTACTTTTCAGTTATCAAACTGTTCAGTGTTTTTAAACGGATGCTAACATATTCTCTCTAAAGTCAGAGAACCATACAGGTATTTATCACCTTTTTGAAAAATTAAGGCCTATTTTTGCATTACTGAAATTTAAAATAAGGAATCATTTTATCAGTATAACTTAAATATCACAACAATCACACTAAACCAAGACAAAAGTTGTAATGAATGAATGCAATTTAAATTATTATCTTTTAAGACCTTTAGGATACTCCTTGATTCTTTGAAAAGGTGTTAAAACATGAACAGGAAGACTAAGATATATAAATCCGGTATCACAACTTGTAATATGACCAGGACAACATGTTGTGATTTAAACTAGAGTACAGATTTGAATTACAAATTAAATAGAAAATGTATTAGGTTTGTTTTTTTTCCCCCCCCCCATAATGCACTGTAAAACAAAGAATTTTTCCATACCTGGTGTGCCTTCAGAAGTTTTTATTCCCATTCGGCAACAATACTGGGCAATGCCATAGTCAGCTATTTTTGCAATAACAGCTGAATTAGGATACAGGGTGAAGAGCAACACATTGTGAGGCTTTAAATCACGGTAGATGATCATTGCTGAATGCAGGTACCTGTTAATCAAAAAAGTATTTACTGAAAGCATTCATAAATCACAGCTGCATCTATACACACACACAAACACTTCCCATAGCAGTAAATTATGTTTTCAAACGTTAAATATTATGTTCAAAATGTCAAACATTACCAACACGACATGGCCTCACTGGATATTGACTGCAGAACCACTCTTAAGTATTATTTACTGGCACACAAACACAGTAGTATTTCTGTATCATCTTAAGTGTCACTGGCAATTTGAAAACTAAATGAAGTTTAAACTTCATTGCTCATTGAGCTCTTTGCAGGTTTTGTCATTTTACCTAGGGACGTTCATGGATTTTCAGAATGTAAAAAATGCACTGATTTAATTTCTTAGACATTTAATAAGAAATCAACAGCCACATAGAAACTCCACCCCGAGTTCTTCCTATTTTTCTATTTATATGAGTGCCACTTCTTAGCAGGAAAAAAACAGATAACAAAAATTTGTCTTACATATCAGCTAATCAATCATAAAAATACAAGTGGGGAATATTCCCTGATACACGGAATATTCTGCTTGAGATAAAAGAAAACCAAGGTTTTCCATTTGTAGTATACCCTACCTGCAACTATATAATATTTTTTACCACAATGTAGAAGCGAAGCTCACCTTAAACCGTCAGCTACGTGTAGAGCTATCCTGTGCTGAAGTGTTCTCGTTAAACTTGCATTGTCTTGTTGAAGCAAACGATCAAGAGATCCTTTGAGGGCTAATTCCATCACCAGCATTCGGGGACGGATTGCAGCAGCCAGCAAAGACACTAAACTGGGGTGATGGAGGTGACAAAGCACTGCAAGCTCCTGTGAATCGTAAAATTAGATTAAATACTGCAAATAACATAACCTCTGTATCTCTGAAGTCAATGCAAAAATGTTTTGGAGTGAAGTCCTGCAACTTGCTTAAACTTTTTAAGATCTTCACTAAGGTTAGTATTTCAAGAGCAGCACTACAGGGAAAAAAAAACAACCCACAACATTTTTTCTTACTTGTCTTAGAAGCCTCAAGGAAGTATGTTTATTGAATATCTTTATGGCAACCTCTTCTCCACCATAGGATGCACGGTAGACAGATCCAAAACCACCATCACCTTTCAACAATAAAATTGAAAATAGTATTAAAAACAAAGTAATACTGAATATTTCTCAAAAAATAGCTGAAAGGCTCCAGTTTTTAAATGTCTAAACACATAAAACACAGCATCTAGCATAGAATCACACAATCACAGAATGTCAGGGGCTTGAAGGGACCTTGAAAGACCATCTTAGTACAATCCCCCTGCCAGAGCAAGATCACCTGTACCAGATCACACAGGAATGCATTCAGGCAGTTTTTTAGTATCTCCAGAGAGGGAGACTCCACAACACCTCTCTGCAGCCTGTTCCAGTGTTCTGTCACCCTCACAAGGAAAAAAAATCCTCCTTATGCTTACATGAAACTTCTTATACCTCCACAAAAGGTAATCGGAAATTCAAAACTCAAATCCTGAAATTCAGAATACCTTAAAAAATACATTTCCACACAAAAGAAACCTCTAAAATATTTTAGAATCATAGAATCAGTCAGGGTTGGAAGGGACCACAAGGATCATCTAGTTCCAACTCCCCTGCCATGGGCAGAATGACTGCAGAATTGACCACAATAGATCTGCTTAAAAAAGCTCTGTAAAAAAAAAAATTCTTTAAAAATACTTACCCAAGAGAAATTCAGGAGCTTCATCAAATTCCAAGTCATCATTATTCAACATAATATTTCTAGGCAAATCAGCCAGCATCAGATCAGGAGCAATCTGAGCTATTGGAATGGTATGTTTTGGCTGATCTGGATTTACCAAAAGGTCACCTAAGAAAAACATAAGAGACAATTAACATACAAGAGTAGAGTCGTTACTCAAAACACACTGAAAGATGCACAGAGCTCTCGGAGTGTATATGATCAATGTACCTAAAATTAAATTAATAACCTAAAATTTACATATGCACACACACATAGACATATAATACATATATATATATATATATATATGGAAAAACACTAATTTCAAACACTATTTTCAAGGTTCTGTATGTATATCAATCAAATGTGACAGCAACAGTTGCTATGTAGCAATATTAGACTAACCAAGAGATTATGTTTCTATCTATAAAAAGAAATAGTTGTTAGTATGTAGAATATCATTCTGAATACTGCCATCTAAATTACTGTTGTGAATGGTCCAACTGAAAAATGTAGAATCAATTTTCGTATGTGCTGGATTTAATCCATGAATGAAATTGCACTGGTGGTATCATGACAGAACAATTCTTTTCACTACTGCTATTCATAAAGAGTAGCTGCATTCTTTCCCATATTCTATACAGAGAGCTTTTACAGAAGAAAGAAACCCAAGCTGCTTTTGACCTATACTGTAGTTATTTCTTATAGAAAGGAAAGATTATAAAATACAATATCCAGATGTTACAAAGGGGGTACCATATTTTATTTTCATATAGGCATAAACATATACCTTCTTCAGCTTTTTTCAGTAAGTCATCCAGTAGTATTTTTTGGTGTTCTTCACCATCCTGAAAGCTGTAAAGAGCCCACTTCTTCAACAGTGTTTCCCCTTCTCCACATACATCTATATCCAGCAAACCTGGAAACCATTCCTCCATAAGAGAATCTATATGATCCACAACTTGGCCCAAAAGGATGCACCCTTTAAAGAACCAAAAGAGTAAATGACAACCTCAGCCTGCCATACTTGTAATTACAGATCGAAACTCCATACGTTCCAAAGGCAAAAGCACAACAAACCAAAATGCCATGCTGTAATCAAACTGGAGCAAATATCAGGGTCAGGAATAATTAACCTTTTCTGCAAGAAGGTGCTGTGATTTTCAAAAAACTGTCTGGGTTGTTGTCAAATTCTGCTGATTCCACTAGACAATAAGCTTCTGGAGACCAGTTTAAGTAGATGCCCTGTCTCCAATACATTCTATTGGGACGAAGAGCTCGCTCTAGAAAATAAAAAAATAGATTAAAAATCTGTTTTCCAATGTGAATGTAGCATTTAAAAATTTCAGAGTAATTTAATTTTCATTAAAATTTTAGTTATGACTGTAGGTTTACGTGTACCCAAATAAGAAACAAAATAAAGGCTACGGCCTTGCAGAGAGATGAACATAACTGGTGTGCAATTTCATTTTATGTCACATAGTAGATGACACATGTAGTGATTACAGAAATGCTTAGGTACATTCAGGATCAAACACTTTAGGCAACCTATGAAAATGTCAGTGATTCAAACTTCTTCTACCACACACTCATGAAATAGCAAGATGTACCTGGAATTCTATGCTCAGGAGGCAACTGAATACCAGGAGGGCAGGCAGGTCTTAATCATTTGTAGAGCATTAGTAATGCATTTATTTTCATATTTTACTTGCTACCAGTATTCATAAATCACACTTTAAGGAAACAAAGATGAAATTGCAAAGTTCAGCAGACAGCTCTCCTGTCAAAGCATGGAATTATTGGGAAAAAAAAAAAAAGACACCATTCTGCAAGTCCTCTGTCTTCTGATAAGTGCTAAGTTTTTAAACCTCCATAAAATGAGAATCACTGAGGCTGAAGAGAAGTGGTTTGCTTTTCTGTATGGAAGACACATCCTTTCCTGCATTCTTTGTAGAAGTAAATGGTAATAGTGCATAAATAGAAGGATTTTCTCCCTCTCTAGCAATTGAAGGAGAGGAATAGGCTGCTTACACCACTCTAAAGATCAAACACTCCCCGTTCCTAGATATTTCTAAGTTGAAAAAATGACTACTGTTCTCTTTCCTCACATTTGTGAAGTGGCCAGAAATTAGCTAAAGTAAAAAATGGTGTCGGTGATTAGAGCTTTAACA
This sequence comes from Psilopogon haemacephalus, assembly GCA_013396835.1. NCBI lineage: Eukaryota > Metazoa > Chordata > Aves > Piciformes > Megalaimidae > Psilopogon > Psilopogon haemacephalus. The sequence goes on from VWZI01015445.1 coordinate 162,867, forward strand.
TGAAGGTGTGGGCACACAACACAAACATGCTTGCTATTAAAGACTGAAAGATAAAGAGTTGTACCTCTTCCTGACAGCATGTAAGGTGATATTTCAAGCAACCTGTTGATCAGCCTGGACCAAAATCCCATAGGGAAGTATGGCATCTCATAAAGCCTGATGATGATTTCTGAATTTTCACAGTGGGGAAGCTCTATAACAGGTCTGTGATCAGACAAACTGAAAGAATAAAAATATTGGACAGTATTTAATGATGTGCTTTATCCAAACTGACTTATGATATTTATTATTTATTATGTAAAAGGTATTATTTATCATTGAATGACTGATTCGAATGATCAGGGAACAGACTGATAGCATATTTGCTTATTCTGCTTGTTTGCACTAAAATGAAGTTCTGCTGTAATTTAAACCTAACAGAATCTTACTAACAATCATTTGATATGGAATGTAAATGTGAGAGAAAACTGACACACATTAAAAACGCCTGGATAAAATTTTCCTGTTTCAGGACCTTGAAGAATGCAGAAACTCCAGTCAACACAATCATGCCACACTTTCACCATTAACCAACATATGGGAAATCTGTAACTGTGGCAGAGAAACCATTTTCCCTGCTTCAAGGCTGCACTCAAATTCATAACACTTTTTTTCACCAATTTTAATAACTAGACTGGAAAAGATACTGCTTCTGAGTAACTTGACAGTGGTTCTCACTCTAAGCAAATAGGCTACAGAAACTCATGGTTATCTTTTATATTGCAGTAAGTATCTGTAATGCTGGCACACTGCAATGTAAAGCTAAATTATGACTCTCCTGCTGCAGTCTTGAAGCATGGTAACTGGAGAAGAAATATTATCCTTGTAAAGCATTTTATCATTTATAGATTCCACTATCTACCATGCAAGTATGATGTGAGCTTTATCTGGAAGAATATAATCTGAAAATGTCCCTGAAATATTTTTTAGTAAAATACAGTAGACAAAGACATGCTTTCATATACCAAATTGCTTTGATAACCTGTTGAACTAGCTGTCCTGATGAGAAGTTTTTATTCTGATTGACCTCTATGATTGTCATTTTTGCATTTAGCTGTTTGCTTACCTGCTTGGGATTAGTAATTGATCCTCTCCTAGTGGCAAAGCAATCTGAAACTTTTCCAGAAGTTTAAAGTATTGTGACATGTAGACCTTAGGAAACTTGCTCTTCTTTAAAAGGAATTTTTCCACATCTGAACGCTTTATAATTCCCTTAGGATATTTAGAAAAGCCTTCCACTTTCACTGTTAGAATCTTTTGAAAAAAGCAAAACAATTTCAGGTGTATGGCATCACCAGGCTGCATTTTCCTGGAAAACTCTGTTCTCTGAAGTATTTGGAAGCCTATCATTTAGGCAGAAAAAATGGATTCCCTTTCACAGCGAAACCAAATGTGTCCATAACGCCAGCCAGCAAGAAGACAAGAGTGAAAAAAATTAACCTCTTTCAAGTTACTTGTTAATATTCTTCAGTAGCTTTCCCTGTGTCTTGTGATCTTCTAGGTATTTTCTCATTCTTAATCCCACCAGCTTTAAAGGCTCAAACTTACATTTTTGCCATCTAATTTCTTAAACTGAATGAAACGTAAAGTTTCGAAGATTGGTAAATATTAATACATAAAATTTTGGGATTATTTCTAGATACGTATTTCAATGATGGCTTCACTTAAGCAGATCGTTTGCTCCTCTCCCATCCAGACACACAAATTCAGTATTACTCACTTCCCTCTGCCATCACCAGTACCAAGCATACAATGACCCTTCTTGCCCCATTCTTACTACTTTAATCCAAAGTTCCAGATTTCATCTCTGCCCAACACACACACATTGCAAGACTGCTTTGAATCCATGGGTTTTTTTTCTGTTCTGCATGTATCCTTATGTGCAGTGCAGTTTGGATTATTCTAGATCATGAACAAGTGAAGAAATGGTGGAGAAAAACTACTAATAAGTTAACAGAGGTTTCAGACGTGAAGAAAAGTTCCACGCATGCAGACATAAAAGCTAACCAGAATCTAACCTGTGCCATGATTTTGCATAGCCACTTGGGATCCACAAAATACAGATCTCTTAGCTGTAGTGCTGGGTCTTGAAAGTGAAGGAGTACACCTACATAAAGAATATTGTAATTAGCAATGCATTTTCAGGCTCCATATGAAGCAAAATAAATACCACATTCTGGACTGTTTTACTTACAGGACTGGACATGAGCAATCTGAATAATAAATACAGCTACTGAATTTATGTCAGTATCTCCGGAGCAGAATGCAATCGTGATTTGTCCAGCTTTACATTTCTTTTCTGATGTTTCGTTAAATTTGTAATCTGACTTGGTGTTTTGCCCATCAGCTGTGCTCTGTGTAGTTTACTACCTAATCTTATAAAGTCTGAACAGCACAGAGATAAGCTGTTACAGATATTCATGTAACCACAACTCAAGCTATTACAGCAATCGCATCTTTCTTCAGAAACTGTGCTAACCAGCAGGTATGACGTTTTCAGGGAGAGGTAAGAGACACAGACTGCTACAGTACAGATCCTTTGTATCACGTAATTCCTGTATGATTTAACAACTTGGATTATTAAACTAGCATTACCCAAGCTTAAGCATTTCAGCTCAACACTTTGTGGCAACCTTGCATGCGATTGAAAAAAGCATGTCTGCTGAAGATTTGTAACAAAGTGCTAAGAAACATACACTGGAGATAGTATTTTACCTGACTCATTCAGAAAGTGAATTGCATGAAGGAGTTCATTTTCATCCAGTCTTAACTGGCTTTCTTGTACCAGTTCCAGTAAGCGTTTCTGATCAATCACAGGAAATTCAATCGGGACATTTTTACGTTCCAGCAAAATTCTTTTCTCCAGCTCCAGGTAGCTGTCAGGAATTAGCTGACCAACCACCGGTTGATCTCTGATCTGCATAATTAAGAATAATAATCTCAAATATATTAATTTATTCATGTGAAATGCAGATGATAAAACTAAGATGTAAGGTTGGTATGTCTGCTCAACAGTAGCAGCAATAAGGAACAAGAACACTCATTTATTTACTAATATGGCTTCTGAAAGGCAGATGTAATTTAATTCTTTCAGAATTGCGATATTAATGTCTTTCTATAAATGACTATTTTATAATGAAAGTGTTTGCATATTACATGTAAATAAAAAAAAATCTCAGAAAACACAGGTTTAAAGAAATGCTTTGATTTGCAGTATAAGGAAAATAATCACTGTATAAACAGATGATGTCATACATTTTAGGTTAAGACAAGATAAAAGGCAAAGGAATTTTAAAAAGGATACCTCTCATAATCTATAGTACCTTAGATAAACTGGGGACAAAAGAGCAGTAGCTCATTTAAAAGTCTGCACTGCTGACAGTCAGTGGACAGGAGGAGAAGAAGAAGAAAACTTAGGCAGATTAGAGGCACCTAAGGGAAACAGTTTGCTGCTTTTTTCTCTGTTTCCTGAGTCTGAGTTCCTTCCTGGAGACATTCTTTGACCTTTTGTATTAGCTGGCAGCAGACCAAGTTTTTATTCTCTGTAAGTGCTGAACTTGTAATTTTTCTGAGGAAATGGGAAATAACTGTCCCAGCATTTCCATATTGGCTTCTTAGTTTGTAATTTTCCACTCAAAGGAGTTAAACACTAATGCACTATGTAATTTTTTTAGGTGTTAAAAATGTAATTAGTACCTTGTGCAATTTCAAAGACTCAGCATTTATTGACAATGTTGAATACTTAACTCACTTTGCCTGATTTCTAAGCAGGTGCCTTGCAACACTTCTTGCACAAAGTGTCTGTGTTACTTATGGATACCATCTTCTTCAGGCTACCTTTAGATTTGTGTAGCTGTTTAAGCATCAGTTTAAGTCATAGTCACAAGAGACAAGGATTTTACAGGAGCCATTTTTAGGCACCCAAGAGTGAAATGTTTTTAAAAAACAGAACTTATTCTGAATGATGAAGAAGTATTGTGAGATATAGGGCTACATATACCTTTAAAAATACTAGCTCTATTCATACCTACTGGTGTGTGCTAAGTGAAATGAGTCCATTCCAACTCATTGCCACTTAACTCTGAAACACGGAATGAAATTAGGCAGATAATGAATGTGGCTAAACTGGTAGCTTCTGGAAAAGAAACAAGAGGGGTGCTTAATCTTTCCTTCTCCTTCCTAATATCACCAGTGTAAGCCTGGTCATAAATGTAGCATTTGCTCTACAAATTCTTCCAAGTAGTAATTCAGAAGAAATTTGGGCTCTGTTAGGAAGTTCTGACATTGTATCTTTAACATGTTGTGACACTATATACGATTGCTATGGTATAATGCTACAGATTGGATTCTGCCTTTCTAGGCCATGCCTGGGCTAATCTCTTCATGCTTGTCATTCACACTTAGAGAGCTTCATGCTGTGGCTAAGGAGATAGCACATGATGATTGGTAGAGATGATTATGCAGACAACAGAACAGATTCTCCAATTTGGGAGTATCATTCAGCCACAAGGATATTCTTTTCTGCTTTAATTTACTTTCCTCCTTCTAGGAACAGTTTCACACTATGTAAAATGAAATCAGTAAGTGAAGAATTTATTGTCTTTCAGAAATCACAGAATCTTATTTTCTGGTCCCTGAAGCCTTGAAATGGTTGTTATTGCAATTACATGTTGCCATTCGTCAAAAAAAAAACAAACAGGTTCTGATCAGACTTCTTCCTAAGAAAAGGACGGCCAATTTTAAATTTAAAAATGTATCTAATTGTGCCGATTAATGTTAAAATAATTAGGATGTTTTCAACATTATGAGCAGGATGCAGCTTACCTTGAAGTGAAGACTCTCCTTTATTATGATTTTGCGAAGTCTAATAATGGAATCTGATTCTTCCGTAGCATTCACAAAGTGATAATCTTGGATTGCTGGGAAGCCTCGCTTATTCAACAGCTCTCTAGAAATTTTACTCATGCAGGCCTTACGTTGCATTTCATCAGAAACATCTAAATGAGTGCCAACCAGAATGACAGGCGATGTTGAAGCTCGAGCCTGTTAGCAAGACAATGAACTCAATAGTGACTGCTGACGCTACTGTTTTATATTCATAGGAAATGAGAGAAATTTAGTCAAAACAATCAATAAAATGGAAAAGTCAACTCCCCTCTTTATCCCTTTTAAAAAATAAGTTTGACATCTAAAATACTACAAGAAAATACCACAAGATGGATGTGGAACTGTTGGAGAGAGTCTAGAGGAGGGCCACAAAGATGATCAGAGGGCTGGAGCACCTCTGCTATGAGGACAGGCTAAAAGAGTTGGGGCTTTTCAGCCTGGAGAAGACTTCGAGACCTTATAGTAGCCTTCCAGTATCTAGAGGGGGCCTACAGGAGGGCGGGGGAGGGACTATTCACAAGGTCTTGTAATGACAGGATGAGGGGGAGTGGGTTTAAAGTGGCAGAGGGGAGATTTAAACTGGATGTTAGGAGGAAGTTCTTTACAGTGATGGTGGTGAGACACTGGAACAGGTTGCCCAGGGAGGTTGTGGCTGCTCCCTCCCTGGAGGTATTCAAGATAAGGTTGGATGAGAACTTGAGTGACCTGATCTAATGGGAGGTGTCCCTGCCTATGGCAAGGGGTTGAAACTGGATGATCTTTGAGGTCTCTTCCAACCTAAACCATTCTATGATTCTATGTTCTAATTCAGAGTACATTTAGACTGCAATCCTATATAACAGCTTTGACTGGATAAGGCGGTAAAAATGCATTTGCCTACACATAGAAAATGTATTTTTTAACATACAAAACTATTTCAAAATATAAATATTTTTAAGATCAGCTTTTTTGTAAAAGCAAGCACTGTAGAGGGACAACTGTGTTCTTCATTACAAGCACCCAAGGAGTACTCTACTAGGTTGTCACTGGAACAATGCAGCAATGAACACCAGCAAGAACTGCACAGCAAAGGAGAACACATCATAAATAGTCTTCATCAACAATGAACTGACTATACCCTCTGTTCTATATCACTGCTCAAAGTGAGATGAGTGAAAAAGACAAGTTTAACCAACAGCATAAGCCATGGATAACCACCATAAAAAAGGAATCATAGAATCATAGAATGGTTTAGGTTGGAAGAGACCTCAAAGATCATCCAGTTCCAACCCCCCGCCATAGGCAGGGACACCTCCCACTAGATCAGGACGCTCAGGGCCTCATCCAGCCTGGCCTTGAACACACCCAGGGAGGGAGCAGACACAACCTCCCCAGGCAACCTGTTCCAGTGCCTCGCCACCCTCACTGTGAAGAACTTCCTCCTAACATCCCACTTAAATCTCCCCTCTGCCAGTTTGAACCCATTCCCCCTCGTCCTGTCATTACAAGACCTTGTGAACAGTCCCTCCCCAGCCCTCCTGTAGGCCCCCTTCAGATACTGAAAGGTTGCTATAAGGTCTCCTTGAAGCCTTCTCTTCTCCAGGCTGAAAAGCCCCAACTCTTTTAGCCTGTCCTCATAGCAGAGGTGCTCCAGCCCTCTGATCATCTTTGTGGCCCTCCTCTGGACTCTCTCCAGCAGTTCCATGTCCTTCCTGTGCTGGGGGCTCCAGAACTGCACACAGGAAAAGACAAGTAATTCTCACTCACCAGGAGGTGAGCACTTTGAACAAATTACAATATACAGGCAGATTCTCCAATCCATTTTCCTAGTTTAGTTCTGGAATCATTCCTATTAACAGGATACTTGAGCATATACTTAACAGTGTGATTTCAAATGTGCATCTAGACAGTTTTAAGTTAGTCAAATTGTGATTTCACCAGAATTTATAACAGTGTAAAAAAAACCCATGTTTAGCATGTCAATCTTTCAAGTGCTGCTCATTTTATACTCGTATCAAACTACTGTCAAAACACAAACTATTTTGTACTTCACTCTGCATCATTTTAAGTACAAAAAGACACTGATCATGTCTTTGTATGTCTACAAATATTTTCATACTAAATACATGATGTATTTTACCTCTTGTTTCATCCTATTAATATTTAGCCAAAGATTTCTTTCCCTGTCTAAAAGTATTTGTGGTTAATTTGCTGTTCATCAACAAGTCCCTGGAAAGTGGGATTCCATTCTGTACATATCTATGTCTTACCTTGATGTTAAAAAGCCATGGCTTCATAGCATCCACTTCTGCTTGTCCTTTGCTGAGATCATAAACAGCAAGATACAAAGCTCTTTGGGTCATAAAATGAGGATGGGTACTGTAGAACTCTTCTTGTCCTAATGATAAGAAATTTCCACTGTTTAATACTTCCCTATTGAATGTTTTCAGATCACAGAACACTTATTTTCATATCATTAGTCCACAAAGGAAATAAATGCTTACATCTAAATCAACAGGAAACCTGTAATAACTATGAGTTTTCAACACTGACGCAGCTCACTGGCTGTGTCAGTGTTGAAATATATAACCTACTTTTAAATCAAGAAGTGTAAGATTTAGCAACTAGATACATGATTGCTACAATGACAATTTGAAAGGTCACGCTGGTGGTGAATGGCTGGAGAGCAGCCCTGAAGAAAAGGACCTGGGGGTCTGGGTTGGTGAAAAGCTGAACATGAGCCGGCAGTGCACGTGTGCAGACAGCAACTGTGCCCTGGGCTGCATCAAGAGCAGCATGGCCAGAAGGTCAAGGGAGGGGATTCTCCCCCTTTACACTGCTCTCCTCAGACCCCACCTGGAGTACTGTGTGCAGTTCTGAAGCCCACAGCACAAGAAGGACATGGAGCTGTTGGAGAGAGTCCAGAGGAGTGCCACGAAGATGATCAGAGGGCTGGAGCACCTCTGCTATGAGGACAGGCTGAGAGAGTTGGGTCTCTTCAGCCTGGAGAAGAGAAGGTTTCAAGGAAATCTTCCAGTACCTGAAGAGGGCCTACAGGAGGAGGACTGGGGAGGGACTATTCACAAGGTCTTGTAATAACAGGATGAGGGGAAATGGATTTAAACTGGCTGCATCAGAGCACCTCTGCTATGAGGACAGGCTGAGAGAGTTGGGTCTCTTCAGCCTGGAGAAGAGAAGGTTTCAAGGAAATCTTCCAGTACCTGAAGAGGGCCTACAGGAGGAGGACTGGGGAGGGACTATTCACAAGGTCTTGTAATAACAGGATGAGGGGAAATGGATTTAAACTGGCAGAGGGGAGATTTAAATGGGATGTTAGGAGGAAGTTCTTCACAGTGAGGGTGGTGAGACACTGGAACAGGTTGCCTGGGGAGGTTGTGTCTGCTCCCTCCCTGGATGTGTTCAAGGCCAGGCTGGATGAGGTCTTGAGCATCCTGATCTAGTGGGAGGTGTCCCTGCCTATGGTGGGGGGTTGGAACTGGATGATCTTTGGAGGTCCCTTCCAACTTAATCCATTCTATGATTCTATGATTCTTTCAAAACTCCAATACTCAGTATCTCCCCAACTCCTTAATTCCTCCTTCCTTCCCTTTCTCTGGTCCTTTCAGCAGCTTCAAAATAAGACTCATAAGTTCACATGATTAAGGACTTAAAATAAGAAAAGAAAGTGAACATAGAGCTTGAAGGCTGCCTTTCCGTGCTTATCCATTGTGATGCAGACTTGTTATTTAAATTATCACAGACCTATGTTTAAAATTAACTTTTCTATAGCCTAAAATACCCCTGAATTTTAGAAGTTGTTCTGGAGTTCCCTAACCTTAGAAAGTTTTCTGAGAATTTGAAGTTCAAAGACTCCTCCCAAGCACTTTGTCTTCTGGAACCTTATGAAACAGGGATACTGTAGAGCCTAGATAGACTGAGACTATAAAAGGGAGAGACAGAGCTGAGTGGAAGATGAGCATTCTAGTGACTACCAGCAGTTTCTTACTATTCTGAAATGATAGTTCTAGAATGCTGTGGTTGAAACAAATGATCGAGACCACATTTGTTAATAAGAAACTCATGAAGCTTTGTATTAAAATTGCGGGATTAACTGCCAATTTATGGATTTACAAGTGGTCACTTGAATTTTGGTGTATGTTTGCATGATTCTACTGTCGACAATTTTCCAGATGTCACAGGCTGCCTCTAAGTAATTGTGCTGGTTTGAACTAATTGGAGGATTTGAATGAGAAATTAGACTCTAGGCTGAGAAAGGAAAACATTCCAGTGTCTCCTTCACTCATTTGTTTACTGAAACGGTATGAAGTTAGAATCAAAACAAAGATAAGACAGACTGCTTTGCACTGTGCTGGCTGCTGTATCTCTCTCCCTGCCTTCTTAGTGAAATTATTGAGATTCAGCTAACCACTTTCCTGTTGCTAATCCCTCTGACCAATCTACCTTTGCTTATCTGGCACATAAGACAGTGAGATAAGACTGGGAAGTGGGAAAAGGTGGCAGGGTGGTTGGAAAACCCCTCTTAGGGATTCTGATCTCTGGGAGCGGGGTGTATTTCTGTAGTACCGTTTTACTGTATATATCTGTAAATATCTGTTATATATTGTGAGGATCTGCTTGTGTATTGTGCAAAGCTGTAAATATAATGCTTCATTTCCTTAACTTCTGATGTGGGGGGGGCAGGGAACTCCCAAACCACTACATTAATGTGTTAGAAAAGACAATCAATAAAAACAATAAGCTGTTGATATACCTCCAAAATCCCACACATTTAAAATAAGCTCTTTCTTCATTTTGCCTTTCCCTTGAATGATCCAATCCTTTACATCAATGCCTACTGTAGCTTTTGTAGAACACAACTCTGTTCGTTTGCATCTCATTAGTTGCTGTAGCAGGGTAGTCTTCCCACTGCCAGTGTTTCCAACAATCATTAGCTTCATTCTGTTATAAGGTACAGCTTTCTTCAGTCGTTGCTGAAGAAATCTAGCATAAAAAAAGTTTATAGAAAATCACAGAAGTGTGTAAGAAAAAAATCAACATAAGATCAAAGAAAAATCTAAAACTCTACAATTTTCTTCACATTTTCAATTATCTGTTTGGCCTTACTGGGATTTTAACATTCTATTCTAATTTCTGATTTTAAAATTAAAAATTATTTCAGAATGTGCCCCCTTTTTTTAATTTCTTTTATAATTGCCAAGAAAGGTGCTCTGTGCAACGCATTTGGAAACACAGTAAGCATATTAGAAATAGCTAAGCACCATGTCCTGCAAGCTTTATAGAAGCATCAAATTCAAGAAATAATACTCCTAAAATCTAAATCACTATAACGTAAGTGTGTATGCTGATATGGAATGGTATGCTATGATATATGACACATTGTGGTATGATACCTTCCATAGAGTAGCATGCTGGATTTCATATGACAAACAGGCACATCTTTTCAACATCATGTTTGTTTTCCTAATGCTTAAGGCATATTCAAAGAAACAAAATGAGAATAGTCAAGAACGGTAAAGCAACAAACCTGATAATGTCTCTGGCTTTGCATCCCACATGTTTGAAGTCTAAATTAAGATGGAGTCCTTCCAAAGGAAGATCCCAGATTTTGGACAGTTTTCCCATTTCATCTGGAAAGAACCTCAAGTCGGGATTATGACTTACATCCAGAGAGGTCAAGTTCTCTAGGAAGCCAATCTGAGGAGGAATCTAAGTAAAAGAGCATTTAAGGGGCAGTTAAATGTTTAGAAAAATGCATAAGCATGAATGAGTTAAACATTTAACAAAATTAGATATTATTTTTGGCTCTTGTAATTTAACTTTTTTTTTAATGAATATGCCTAATATCCCACAAGACCTCATAATAAGGTCATTACACAAACTGGTTATATGAGGTATTCCTGACAGAAAAGCCTAATAGAATATGGTATTTTTCACTTGCACTTTTACCATTTTACTAATAGAATTTACAATGATACCAGAAGTGACACGAAAATAAAATGAATATTGAAAACTGCATTCAATCAAAAACTTATTTTTCTTTATATAAAATCTTACACCTTACCTCCTTTAACTTGTTGTGGGACAGGTGTAGCTTTTCCAGCCTAGACCATGCACATGCTTTTTCACTCAAGTCCAAGGTATCTATTTGATTATGGTTAAATAACATCTCCCTTAAGTTTAATGATTTCCAGTGCATTGGACCAGGCAGGTTTATGATCTTGTTTTGGCTTAAATCTACTGATCGCAAACTAAAAACATGAAAATAATAAAGAGGAAAGTTAGCAAAAGAAAAAAAATTAACTGGAACTGTAGTATTCTTTAATAAATAAGCAAATTTTCTATAGAACAGAAAATGTAGATAGAACATAGAGAATTATTACTGCAAGAAAAGTAATTAAGGTGATATATGTAGATCTTCATTACCTCAGGAAAAAAAAAAAATATAGAGGTTCAGTATAATATATTTCAACACATTTGTCTGTGAATAAAACTGCCTGGCCATGAAAACAAGGACCCACACTGTACTGTATACATATATTTGAGATAGTAAATTAAAGAATCACATATTATGATAGGAGCCCACTTCCTCCTTTCTATGATTTGCAGACATGCATGACTTCCTTTAGATTAGTAGAAGACACAGATAAAACATAATACTAATCTGTATTTTCATGTGCTTTTGTACAAATTTAAAAATAAAGCAGTAGAGTACATCCTGCTATTTTCAACTTTTTAGAACCCAAGATTCCACTTAGACACTATGAAGCCAAACTAGGTGATCTGAACCACTCTCTTCATTGTTCCTAACTTGGGAGACTAACTTAAGGTATGGACACCTCACATTTTTAGCAGAATGTTTCTACGAATGTATGTTTGTAAACACATATATGTGCATAAATGCTGTAGTTCAACTATACATATATGAAAACTACATAAAAAAAGAATATCTGATCTATGTGAATCATCTGTTGGACCATGAGGCATGCAAAAAAATTACCATGACTCCATACCAATTTGTCTGAGCTGGGGAAGTTGCACCTTTTTTAATACAGCCATTAAATTGGCTCCTCTGAATATAAACACAAGCATGCTGAAGGTGTAATATCATGTTAATAGTCATGTGCTCATGGTGCCATTAGCAGTCACATCTACACACACCTATCAGATAACTGATCTGATCACCCCTTGCAACTATTTAGTCCACAATCTCATTCTAGTGACCTGTTAAGGTCAGTAACTTCTACAAAAATAAGCAGAAGTCTGATTTTCACATGAATAATGCTTTGAAGGTATAGCAAGATAAATGTCACATGTGTTGTTATCACAATTCCATCTAGAGGAAGTGTCATTCTTTGAGAATAAATGTCTTGTGATATTTGGGAAGTGAAAATGTAATCTCAGTAGCCTTGTGTAGAACCCTGCATAACTTCTTGAAAAAGAAAAAAAATTACCAGTATCATTTTACTGTTGGTTTCAATAAAATAATAAATGAGCAAGAACTGTCAGATTCAGCAGTCAAGCAATAAAATTTTAATAGCAATGATTTGAACCTAAGGAGCAGAATTTCTCAGAATGATTAAGAAAGTGTGACTTTGTTTTGGAGTTAACCTATTAGAAAGGATTTCCTGAAAATCAATAAAACATGACTAACAAAGGTCTTGCCATTAAATTTTCTTCATCAAGAACTTGGTATTAGCTTCAATAATTAAAATAATGACTTACTGTGGCAAAAGAAGAATTGCTTCTGGAACATTAATAAAATGATTTTGGGATAATTTTAAGCTTGTTATGCTGGATGACAAGTCAGGTATTTTTTCTAGAGCAGAAAAAAAAAAAGAGGTTAATCCTATTACTTTTCAGAACTGTTTGAATTATTTCTAACACTGGAGCTTTCTAACATCAAAGACAGACAAAAAACTCAGTCTATTATCTTCTCTAGGTAAGTCTTCATACAAGATACCAAAGGCAGAATCTGAATCTTTTTCCAAAAATGCATATTTAAAACTAAACTCCCAAATGAAATAAGTTTAGAACCAAGGTAATGTATTAGCTTTTATCACATTACCTATTACTATACTCCATCTCATACAGGTGTTAAACACTGAAATAATCTTACTTATCCTTTACTCTGTTGCCAGCATACATAATGTTTTCACAATTCACCCAGCAGTTGGTGGGTCTTATGCATATAAAAGTGACTCTCATAGTTCAGCTATGTCTAATGCTAATGTAAGAGCTGAAATACCTCCTGAAATACTACAATAATGATTTTTAAACGGAAGATTTTATGTTGCAAAGATGGAAGCAAATTCTGATGCTAATTTATGAACTCTTGCAGCATGATTAAAATCTCATGTGATTTGTATTTTTATTGGCAAATTAATTGTAACACCTTTGCCTAAAATATGCTAAGCTACTAAGTCTCAATTTAATTGCTTAAAAATGGTGATCTGCCCTATGGTACTCAACCTATCTGCACATGTCTTGGAGATACATAGGACCTAAGGAAGACTTGCTTTTTCCTAGACCAGAAGCTGAAAGGCAAGTGGGATACTTCAGGGCATTTCAAATGATACCTCTATTCAGGCAAGTAAATCAACCACTCTGTCCTGTTCAGAATACAACACTGCATATAGTGTGGTAATCGCTAGAATCATACAATCTTAGAAGCATTTATGTTGGGAAAGGCCTTTAAAATCATTGAGTCCAACTGATAACACAGCACTAACAAGCCACCACTAAACCATGTCCCACTGCATCACCTCTATACATCTTCTAAATACCTCTAGTGATGGTAACTTAGTCGCTTACCTGGGCAGCCTCTTCCAACACTTGACAATCATTTTCATGTAGAAACTTTTTCCTAATACTCAATCTAAACTTCTCTTGACACAATTTGAGGCCATTTCCTCATGTACTTTTAGGTGGCTGTAGAGTGATAAGGTCTCACCTCAGTCTCCTTTTCTCCAAACTAAACAACCTCCTAAGACATCCTGAACCCCTCACCAGCTTTGCTAATCTTTAGACATACTCCAGCACCTCAATGACTTTCTTGAAGTGAGGCTCAAAACAACACAGTATTTGAGATGCAACCTCAAGTGCCAAGTACAGGAGGAAAGTCAATTCCCTAGGCCTGCTGGCCCCAGTATTTCTCATAGAGAACTCAAGATGCTTACATGATGTGTATTTCAGTACAATATTAAACCTGTGTTAGTACTAGATTTGCAAGCTAACTTTGAATGAGTTCCTTCACCTTGAACCTTCCCCAATATCATGTAGGATCTCAAGTTCACTCAACCATTTTTATAGCATCCACTGAAATATAAAACCAAGATAAGTTATGCTGAGTCAGAACAAATGTCCATCAAGCCTCATTGGAAGTATACTGCTTCCAACACTCAGCAAGAGCTGACAGAATCATAGAATGGTTTAGGTTGGAAGAGACCTCAAAGATCATCCAGTTCCAACCCCTCGCCATAGGCAGGGACACCTCTCACTAGATCAGGTCGTTCAAGACCTCATCCAGTCTGGCCTTGAACACATCCAGGGAGGGAGCAGACACAACCTCCCCAGGCAACCTGTTCCAGTGTCTCGCCACCCTCACTGTGAAGAACTTCCTCCTAACATCCCATTTAAATCTCCCCTCTGCCAGTTTGAACCCATTCCCCCTCATTCTGTCATTATAAGACCTTGTTAATAGTCCC